>PVKW010032863.1:0-23706 GCA_004027895.1 Orientallactaga bullata
GGTTTCTGAGTGTTCCATTGTCCAGAAAAGTAGGTTTCCATATGACTTATTTATATCCTCTTAGATTTTGATTAGCCCTCCCACCACCTTTCCTTTACTCAATCTCTTCTCCTGACCTCACTTAGGCCTTTTCACCCCCATTAATCTGTTCTTCTACTTACATATATACAATACCATCCTATTAAGTCCCCCTCCCTCCCTTTCTATTCCCTTTACATCCCCTTTCTAGCTTACTGGCCTCTGCTACTGACTTTTATTCCTGCTCACATAGAAGTCCAATCATTTGTAGCTAGATCCATATATGAGAGAGAACATGTGACAGTTGGCTTTCTGGGCCTAGGTTACCTCACTAAGTATAATCCTTTCCAGATCCATCCATTTTCTTGCAAATTTCATAATTTCATTTTTCTTTACCCACTGAGTAGAACTCCATTGTATAAATGTGCCAGATCTTCCTTATCCACTCATCAATTGAGGGACATGTAGGCTGGTTCCATTCCCTAGCTATTGTGAATAGAGCAGCAATAAACATGGTTGAGTAAGTATCTCTAAGGAAGTGAGACGAGTCCTTAGGATATATGCTTAGAAGTGCTACAGCTGGGTCACATGGTAAAGCTATTTTTAGCTGTTTCAGCAACCTCCACATTGATTTCCATAATGACTGGACCAGATTGCATTCCCACCAACAGTGTAAAATGGTTCCTCTTTTTCCACATCTTCGCCAGCATTATGATCATTTGTTTTCATGATGGTAGCCATTCTGACAGGAGTGAGATGGAATCTCAAATTAGTTTTATTTTGAAATTCCCTGATGGCTATGGTTGTAGAACATTTTTTTAGATGTTTTTATGCCATCTGTATTTTTTCTTTTGAGAACTCTCTATTTAGTTCCATAGCCCATTTTTAATTGGATTTTAGTTTTTTGAGTTCTTTGTATATTCTCTTTGTATTCCAGATATTTATCCTCTGTCAGATTTATAGCTGGAAAATATTTTCTCCCATTCTGTAGGTTGCCTCTTTGGTCTATTCACAGTGTCCTTTGCTGACAAAAGCTTTGTAATTTCATGAGGTCCCAGAGGTTGATCCGTGGTTTTATTTCCTGAGCAATTGGGGTTATATTTGGAGAGTCTTTGCCAAGGCCAATATGTTGAAGGATTTCCCCTAATTTTTCCTCTATCAGTTTCAGAGTTTTGGATCTGATACTAAGATCTTTAATCTATTTGGATTTAATTCTTGTGCATGGAGAGAGATAAGATCTATTTTCATGCTTCTACAGATATATATCCAGTTTTACCAGCACCATTTTCTGAAGAGGCTGTCTTTTCTCCAATGAGTATTTTTGACATTTTTGTTGAAGATCAAGTGGCTATAACTACCCAACCTTAAATCTGGGTCCTTTATTCTGTTCCAATGGTCTACATGTCTGTTTTTGTGCCAGTACCATGCTGTTGTTGTTATTATGGCTCTGTAATATAGGTTAAAATCAGGTATGGCAATACCACCAACCTTATTTTTGTTGCTCAAAATTGTTTCAGATATTCGAGGACTTTTGTGCTTCCAAATGAACTTTTGGATTGTTTTTTCTATTTCCATGAAGAATGCCATTGGAATTTTGATAGGAATTGCATTAAATGTGTAGATTGCTTTTGGTAAGATTGCCATTTTCACGATATTTATTCTTCCAATCCAAGAGCAAGGGATGTCTTTCCATTTCCTAGTGTCTTCTACAATGTCTCGCTTGAGTGTTTTAAAGTTTTCATTGTAGAGATTCTTTACTTCCTTGGTTAGGTTTATTCCAAGGTACTTTATTTATTTATTTATTTATTTATTTATTTATTTATTTATTTATTTTTGATGCAACTGTGAATGGGAATGATTCTCTGATTTCATCCTCTATGTGTTTGTTGTTATATGAAGACTACTGATTTCTGTGTGTTTATTTTGTATCCTACTACATGGTTATAAGTGTTTATCAGCTCTAACAATTTTCTGGTAGAGTCTTTGAGGTCCTTTATGTATAGAATCATATCATCTGCAAATAATGATAACTTGATCTTTTCCTTTCCAATTTGTATCCCTTTTATGTGTGTCTCTTGCCTTATTGCTATGGCTAAGACTTCCAGTACTATATTAAATAAAAGTGGGGACAGTGGACAGCCTTGTCTTGTGCCTGATTTTAGTGGAAAAGCTTCAAGGTTTTCTCCATTTAGCATTATGTTGGCTGTAGGTTTGTCATAAGTAGCCTTTATTATGTTGAGATATGTTCCTTCCATTTTCTATAAATCCAGTTTCTATAGGACTTTTACCATGAAGGGATGTTGGATTTTGTCAAATGCTTTTTCTACATCTAATGAGATGATCATGTGATATTTGTCCTTCAATCCATTCACATACTGTATTACATTTACGGATTTGAATATGTTAAACCATCCCTGCATCTCTGCGGCAAAGCCTTCTTGGTCAGGGTGGATGACTTTCTGTTTCTACTAGCTTCATTCACTCCAGTGTGTTCTTTCTACCATATCGCCCGCATTCACACATATGCTAAAGATAAACCAAGAGCAGCTCATTGAAAAACACAGAATGGGGCCTGGGGAGATGGCCCAGAGGGTGAGAACACTCGCTGCACAAGCATGAGGGCCTGGGTCCATCAGAGTTTGATTCTGCAGCACCCACCACATAAGCACAGGACTACACATGCTACAACTCCTGTTTGTGAGGAACAGAGAACCTCTGGAGCTTGAGAAAACTGGAGTTCTGAATTCTGAGAGAGGCTCTGTCTCGAGAAAAAACACGGATTAGTGAGGCCACTCAGTGTCCTCTGCTGGCCTCCATAAGCCCATGATGGAATACACACATCTGCAAACACACTTCCATGCACAGCACATCAGAATACTACACACACATAAAAGATAAAGAAAAATATATGGTGGCTGAATTTCAGGAAAAAAAATTGACTTTTAGATGTAGACTAGTACCATATAAGAGTGCATGAAAGTAATAAGAGCTCAATACAATAATTTTTTAAATATATTAAATATCTAAGATCAGTACAATAAATAGTCCATCAACTATAATTATATTTTAGTTCAAGGAGCAGAAAACAGTGAAGACTAGCCCAGGCATTGTAGGACTCCAAACCCCAATTATTTTGTTATTCTAGTACCCCCAACATGAGACTACATTCTTTTATAAAACAGTTTATCATGTGAATTAAGAACCATGGGAAATTTTTATTCTCTGACTCAATAATTCTACTATAGAAGCAATACAAGAAAATAATGAGAAATAAAGAAAAGTAAAACTAGCACTGAAATATACTGATACTAACAGAAGAAATGGCACCTAAATATTCATTAATAGGCCACTCAGTAAATAGTTGTCTATCATGTAGTCATTAAAAATATAAATCTTGCTGGGCGTGGTGGCGCACACCTTTAATCCCAGCACTTGTGAGGCAGAGGTAAGAGGATTGCCGTAAATTAGAGGCCAGCCTGAGACTACATAGTGAATTCCAGGTCAGCTGGAGCTAGAGTGAGACCCTTGTGCGTCCATTCTTCCCCCCCCCACTCTCTCTCTCTCTCTGTCATATGGTGGTGCATGCCTTTAATCCTAGGACTTGGTAGGATAAGGCAAAAGGATCACTTTAAGTTCAAGGCCAGCCTGAAGCTATAGAGTAAATTTCAGGTCAGCTGGGCTAGAGATAAACCCTACATCCAAAAAAAAAAAAAAGAAAAGAAAAATGCAAATCTTGAAGACTATGTTTTATGTGTGTGGGTGGAGGGGGATGTGCATGACATGATGTACATGTGGAGGCCAGAAGACAACCTTGGAGTGTTGGTCCCCTCCTTTGACTTTGTTTAAGGCTGGGACTCTTTTGATGTTTGCTGCTAAAAAAGCCAGACTAGGACTGGAGAGATGGCTTAGCGGTTAAGGCGCTTGCCTGCAAAGCCAAAGACCTAGGTTCAACTCCCCAGGACCCACGTAAACCAGATGCACAAGGAGGCGCACGCATCTAGAGTTCGTTTGCAGTGGCTGGAGACCCTGATGCGTCCATTCTCTCTGTCTCTCTGCCTAGTTCCGTATCTCTCTCTCTCAAATAAATAAATAAATGAAAATAAAATAAATTTTAAAAAGCCAGACTATCTGCCCCATGAGCTTCAGGGTTCTCTTGACTCCACTTCCATTGCCATAGGCACACTGGAATTCCAGGCATGTGCAGCACTCAGCATCTAGCTTGGTTGGTTCCAGTCTCTGGAGAGCAGGCTCACAGAGCAGGCGCCTTTAACCACTGAGCCATCTTCCCAACTGCCTGAAGACTATTTTATAGCATGAAAAGAACAATGTGAAGTAATGAAAGCAAAACTCAAACCCCCTTGAAAACAAAATAGCTCTTTTGGAAAATGGAATTATTGTTGATATTTTTTTCCCTCATGTTTTCCAAACTATAAAATACCCATTTATACTAGGCTTCACTATCCGTAGATCAGACGCTGGGCCACTCTTTGCACATGTTATCTAATTTAATCTTCCAGTGACACTCGTGACCAGTAATGGGCAGCACTATCCCCTTTTTACAGCTGAGAAACTACTGGTACAAGGAGTGTAAACTCCTCAGCCTGCTAACCAGCTAGACATGGCAAAGACAAAGCTTCAATCTGTATGTGCCTAACTCCACAGGCCAACATTTAAGCCACTGGGATAAACAGCAAAGAATAAATGAAAGAAATGGATATGGCCAACAAAGATTGATGAGAAAAATGAATCAATAAGGGAATAATAAAGAAATGACAGTAGAGGGCAGAACTTAGCACAATTAGTGAATTCAAAGCCGAGAGTCCATAGTCCTCTGAGTAGCTCAGGGCTCTTGGAAACTCATTTTAACGATTAGGAGTGTAATATTTTAGAGGCTTGCTACTTTATCATGGAGCTCTCTGTCCCTTGAACCAATGATCTTATTTATGCATTTGTTCCTCTTTTGCCTGATGATCCCTGGCGGGAGAAGTCACTGGCCTATGACCTCTGTTTCTTGGTGACCATGGTCTCCCTAAATCCCAAAGTGTTGTAAAGTCTATCAAGCGGCCAAAAGCACAGTAGTGTAGCCCGATTGAGTAGCAGTGATTTCAAAGGTCAGTTGAAAAAAAATAAGAGCTTTAAAAATTCGCCTGATGAATCAGGCCACAAGAGCAAAGAGCAGATTCTGGGAGCAAGAAGTTGCTTGTCTCAGAAAGAATAATGAGTTTTCTCATATGGTAAGAACTTACTTAGAGCCGCTGACCTCCACATGCAGAAGTGAAACTATTCCATACAGAGTCATCAGCAATTCCACTCTCATCTCTCCGTCCTTTCTCAAGAATCTTTCTCTCACTTAGGGTCAATGTTTGTGGGACCAGAATAAGATGTTGGGTTTTTAATGAGCTTTCCAAATCATCTCTCTTGGGCAGTGTCAAACCTCTTGTATAACTTTTATTTTAGAAATAAAGTTAAAGGTTTATAGTTCAATGCTCAATGTTAACTTCTCCCATACTTTGCTACTTGAGTGAAATATGAATGTGTGTGTTGTGCAAACTTGTATTTGAGAGAGGCCAGTTCACATGTATCCACACTCCACTTGTCATTTCCTCTGCTCTGCTCCCCCCAGCTCTAATCACAGCATGGTAATTTAATTGGATTGACACTAGTATTAAGTTAGAAATATTCTTAAACAAAGGTGATTTCTTTTTCTTGGATTAAACATCTGGACATCATTAAAAGATGAGTTCTTTCTAAGTTAATTTATAATAAAATATTAAGAAATTTCTTTTGGGGCTGGAGAGATGGCTTAGCAATTAAGGTGCTTGCCTGCAAAGCCAAAGGATCCAGGTTCAATTCCCCATGATCTACATAAGCCAGATGCACAAGGGTGGTGCACGTGTCTGGAGTTTGTTTGCAGTGGCTAGTGGCCCTGGCACACCCATGCTCTCTCTTTTTCAAATAAATAAATAATAAAAATTTATAGAAAAAAGAAATTTCTTCTGGGAGGTATGCAAATCATATCACTGCTCACATAGAAAAAATACACAAGAGTAGGTAGGCAAACAGTGAAGAGGAAGAACACACTACAAAATATCTATAATTAAGACCGTGTGGGGCTGGATAGATGGCTCAGCAGTTAAGGTGCTTGCCTACAATGCATAAGGACCCCAGTACCCATGCAAAGCCAGATGCACAAGGTGATGCAGCATCTAGATGTCGTTTGTAATGGCTAGAAGCCCTGGTGCACCCGTTCTCTCTCTCTCTTTCTCTCTCTAATAAAGAAGTTAAATATTTATTTAAAGCAGTATAGTACTGGCATATAGACAGACCAGTGGAATAGAATCTAAAGTTTAGAACTTAACTATATATAAGGCTGAAGATAAAGCTGAGTTGGTAGAGTGCTTGCCTTGCTACATGAAACCCTATCTTGATTTGTTTTAAAAAGAACTTAACTACGTAAAAAGCCTAGAGTATAATAAAAAGGAACATTTCAGATTATTAGAGCAAAATGGATATTAAATAATTTCATATTATGGTTGGAGTTGGGCACTTAGTCGCCAGCTAGTAGTATTGTTTTAGGAGGCTGAGCAACCTTTGAGACATAGGGCTTAGCAAGCAGACAGAGGCCACTAGGGTAGGCATTGAAGGTTACAGCCTACCTCTGCTTCTGGTCCTTCTCTGCTTCCTGATCATCAAAAATTAACAAGCGTCCACCATGTTTCCACTGCCATGAACTCCTCCATGCTTTCACTGCTATGATGGACTGAAGGTATATCCCAAGTTCTTCTCCTGAGTTTCTCCTGTCTGGCATTTTATCACAGTGACAGCAAAAGCAGCAAATGCACTAGTACTGCTATGATTGGACAGCCATGTAAAAAAATGAAGTTCGGTTTATTCATCATTGTAGCAGACAGCTTTACATTCACTGAGATGAACTTTCAGACCAGGCACAGTTATAGAAGAAAGGATTTATTGAAGCTTACAGATCCAGGGGAAGTTCCATAATGGCAGAAGAAGCTGGCCTGCCTTCACAGTACCAAACACAGAGAGAAAAGCCAAAAGAAACACAGCACAGCACACCTCAGGAACTCCAGCTAGGCACACTTTGCATATCTTTAGATTGAAATCTCAAACCCACCACCACACCTTAAGATCCACCCAGTGACACTGCCTCCAGCCAGGTGGATGCAGATTCAAACTACAAACTAATAAAACACTGAATATGTTGGGGGCCATCTATTCAAACTACTACAATCATACACTCACACACACTTACACTCCACATGAGTCAAATACCTAATTTTAAGACATGAAAATCAATAACTATTTTTTAAAAGAACCAGGCATTTTTCTCTGTAATATAAATAACAACTCAAAAAATCTAGATGCACTAAAAGACTAAACCACATGACTGTACTGACATCTTTGGTTTACAAAACAAGCAAAGTGCAAAGATGCATTAGTTACTTTCACATCACTGTGACCAAATATCAACCAGAAGCACTTCAGGGAGGAGGTTTCATTTTGGCTCTCAGTCTGAGGCAGTCTAGTCCCCCATGGTGGTGGATATGGTGGTGGGAATGGTTCACAGTTAGGCTGCCTATTTCACAGTGACAGCCAGGGAGCAGAGAGCTTTGACAGGACCATGGGTCAGGCTGTAATCGATAAAGCCTTCCTCTAGGTCCCTAAGTCTGCCTGATAGCCCCAATGTCCAAATATTTTTACAACCTCCCAAAATGGCACCACTAGCTGGGGATCAAGTATTCAAACACATGTGGGGGATGTTTCCATTCAATTCATAACAAAAGATAAATTGAAGACAGTACATATTTTCAGCATACCTTGCAGAATTAATATCAGTAATAACCAAGACTCAACAAAAAAAAAATAAACAGGAAGACAAGAAAAAGGATAATCCATACCACAGTCATAAGCATATGAAATTATGTTTACCTTTTCCTATAAGATAAGCAAAAATTAAAACCATATTGATACACCATTTTAATCCATCAGAGAGGCAAAAATTCAAAGCTTTTGGGGGGTGTAGATGTAATGTATATATGCATTCGTGTGTGTGAGTGTGGGGATATGCCATGGTGCACATGTGGAGGTTAGAGGACAACTTTTAGTGTCTGACCTCACCTTCCATCTCATTTTGTGACAGGGTCTCTCTGCTGTTCACCAACCCATTCCCCAGGCTAGCTGATCCATGAGCCTCTGGGAGATTCTCCCATCTTCTCTTCCCTTTCACAATAGGCATGCTATAAGATTATAGAAGGTAGCCACAGCTTCCAGCTCTTATGTGGGCTCTAGGCATCTGAATTCAGGTGCTCAGGCTTGTGTAACGAGCATTTTTCCCACTAAGCCATCTCCCTAACTCAGTATATTTAAACTTAACAGGTGTCTTCTTTCAGCAAAGCTGGTGGGATGATAGGCTCACTCTCATACACTGCTGATAGAAATACAAAACAGTAAACCAATAGAGAGAAAACTGGCAATGTGTCATGTCTTAAGACGTACCCTAATGATACTCTCACAGCAAATCAAAAATACAAAAACAGAGACATTCATGATTTATAATGTAAATTATTGTCAAATATGTAAATACTTAAATATAGAGAATTTACTAAATCTTATGACACATACAAATATCAGTACTATGCAACTGAAGAAAAGAAGAAGGGAAGATATTCATAAATTGATATGATTTTCAAGATACTTTGTTAATTTACAGAGCAAACTGTAAAATATTTTTGTAGTACATTACCTTTTTGTGGACAAAACAAAAAGAAATAAAGAGTATACATAAATATGCTTATTTTTCATACAGACACAGATAATAAAATAATAAAATTTGTGCTGGAGAGATGGCTTAGTGGTTAAGGCACTTGCCTGTGAAATTAAGGACCCAGGTTCTATTCCCCAGAACACATGTAAGCCAGATGCCCATGGTGCCACATGCATCTGGAGTTCATTTACAGTGGCTAGAGGCCCTGGTGTGCCCTCTCTTTCTCAAATACATACATACATACATACATACATACATGCAATTTTCAGCTTCCAGGCAGGAAGGAAATAGTGTAGAAAGTCTAAAGGAAGAAGTGACAATTCTATAAGTAAGTCTTTAAGTAGGTTCAACTTTTGAAAACTTATGAACCAATTAAAAATTAAACCAAGTGAGAAGGGGGAACCTGAAATTTAATTCAAACAGAAAAATAAGAACAAGGTATTACAAACAAAAAAAAAAAGAATTATCCTGAAGGATAAAAATTGGAACTAATGCAGTAACTTTGAACACTGTACTTTGGTCTAGGAGGGCAAGCCTACTTTTAAAAAACAGATTGAGGGTTGGAGAGATGGTTTAGCAGTTAAGGCGCTTGCCTGCAAAGTCAGGTTCAATTCTCCATGTAAGCCAGATGCACAAGAGGGCTCAACTGCCTGGAGTTTGCAGTGGCTCAAGGCCCTGGCATGCCCATTCTCTCTCTCTTTTTCTCTCAATAAATAAATATAAAATCTTAAAAAAAAAAAAAACAGATTGAACACCTTAGAGGTTTGGGGTTTTGTAAACAGCTGCATAGGAATGGGAATTCTTCAACTATTACATTTATGTTGTAGGGCTAAGCAAAAGAGCAGAGTGGATTATATTGTTGGGAGCCAGAATTCCTTCCATGGATGAAGAGAGATATGAAAATGGAGAGTGGAGATGGGTGGGGGAACTCTATGGGATTGGATTGGAACTAGAAGTATTAGTTCAAACTTCTGATTTCAAATATATCAAATTGCATGTATATCTCTTAGAAATGTTTGCTAAAGTAACCTATGAGCAATCCACAAGTCTAGTGGTCAGAGACTGTTTTCTAAATCTAAGGCTGCTGAGAATTTGTCCCACTGATATCATCTGCAACAATCTGAGCATCAGAATACACAAATGCCTACTGATTTATAGACAATGAAATAACAACTCACCAACTAGGAGCCCATACTTAATAGATGAGAGAAGATTAGGGAGATAGATGATAGATAGATAGATAGATAGATAGATAGATAGATAGATAGATAGATAGATAGATAGATAGACAGATAGAGACATACATACATACATACATACATACATACATACATACATACATACATACTTACTTACTTATTAGGAAGACAGATGGATGAGAAAGACAGCTCATTCATTTGGGACAATTTTAGTAATTAAAGTCATAAGAACTGCACTAGACTATAATCCACTAACTGTGATATAGTCTATACAGAGTCTATACTGATGATAGATAACTGGGTAGAGAAATAGACAATAGAGATAGCTCATTCATTTAAAAATAATAACTTTTAATTGCATCACTCTCTGCCAGCTGATAAAGCCACTACTTTGAGCTAATCCATCACAGTGAGAGTTGTTTCAGGGAGAACGCTTTAATGAGTACTGAATGAGAAAAGTAGAGGAGAGTTTGATGGGGAATAGAACATTTACATGGTCTGAACGTGACTCCCCACAAATGTGTATCAGAAGCACAGGGGAAAACTAGACAAGATTGGCTTATCAATTAGAAAAACTAATGAGAGGAAGATGATTTCTGTGTGCCTCCAGATATAATGCCCCAAGCAGGACACAATGCCATGCCATTTTTCTGGTAGTTGAGCCATTCATGTATAACTTAAGATTATGAAAAAAACATCTGCTAAATCCAAGTTGGAAAAGATTCCATAAAATAACTGTCCTAGTTGTTTCCAAAATGCCAATGTCATGAAAGACAAAGGCTAAAAACAATTCCATATTAAAGATGAATAAGGAAGCAAGACAATTTACCTGATTCTGGGCTGTTTCCTGAATCTTGTGGGCGTGTGAAGATGAAAAGCTCATTATTAGAATAATTGACAAATCTGGAATATGTGTTTCATAGAGTATTGACTATATCTGTGGTATTTTGCCAAATTTCATAACTGTACTATGGTTTTAAAGAGAGCATCTTCATGGTTAGGAAGCAACATGTTAAAGTGGCATGCATAGTGGTAATCAGCCTGTGTAAATAACAACGTGCAGTGGTGTGTGTGTGTGTGTGTGTGTGTGTGCGCGCGCGCGTGCACGTGTGTGCGCACAGAGGGTGGGTATGGGAAGGACAAGGAGAGAACAAATGAGGTAACATTAAAGTAACTTATACATTATAGTACAGAGTAAATGAAAATTCTCTGTATCATCCTCTGAAAATACACATACATACATACATATATTTCTGTAGTGATCAAAAGTCTCTTCCTCCTCATTCAATTTAGACAATTCTTTTAAGTGAAAGACAGTGTGCTACATAATGCTATATTTCTATCCTTATTGCCACCTTTGCCTAGAGAAATCTCTCCTCTCCCTTGCGTCTTTTATGTTGTTTTATCTTACAGTTTTGTTGTGAGATGGGAAAGAAATGAGAATGTTTCTTCCCAGTTGACAAATGAATACACACACAGAGTATCAAAACTTCTTTGGGATGAGAACATTCTTGCCAGAATGCAGGCAAGGGCGAGGGACCAGATGTAGACTCTGTGTGGGGCTCTCAGGCAAGGCTGAAGACAGCAGAGATGTCCTGGTGGTTTGAAGGAGGGTGAGAGCTAGACACTGTGTGGGCTACATGGCCAGGATGGAGGTATCAGAGATGTCCTGGTGGTTTGAAGGAGGATAGGAACAGAGAGAAATCAGGCTGCAGATCTTGGCGGGCAGCCCTGCTGCTAGGATGTGCTAACCACCTCCTGGAATTAATTCAGGCCCAGGGATTCCATCAGAGGCAGAACTTGAGCTCAGCCTTTTGACTTATTCTGACCCAGAGAACACCCTCCCTCTTTGCCCCAACAAGGCCACAGAATGATAATTACAATTTTTTACATTCTTCCTAGACTGATTTCCATTTAGTTAAAAATGCACTTCCCTAATGATTCATTCATCAGCCTACTCCTGTATTTAATCATGCCTCACCATCTCCCCAAAACTATTTGACATTAATTGTTATCCAACAAGGCACAGACCTCTCATTCTCCCATCTCATTGCATGGCCCACCATTGCCTTAAGTTATAGCCATAATTAAATTACGCTTTAATTAAGTGTGCCCTACCTTCCTCTTATAACAGTCCCACTCAGGCAATTTCCTTCAAGTAATTTCCTTCATTTCAGTACTATTACTCACACCTACAGGGGTTAGAGGAATATATATGTTACAAAGGAGGAGATTTTGGGTTTTGTCTTTGGTAATATTTGTAACTTTCAATTTATTTATTTATTTATTTGTAAGCTGAGAGGGGGAGAGAATGAGAGTGAGAAGGAATGGGCACAAAAGGGCCTATTTCCACTGCAAATGAACTCCAGATGCACGTAACACTATAATGCACTGGCTTTATGTGAATACTAGGGAATCAAACCCAGGTCAGCAGGCCCTGCAAGCAAGTGCTGAGTCATCTCTCCAGCCAAGCACTTGGAATGTCTAAAGCACTATATAGTCTAGATCCTTGCTTTCTCCCTCCCAATTCTCTCCTTCTGGGAAAATCAGAAGGCAAGTCCTTCTACCATTCTCCAACTCAAATGTAATCAGTATATAAATCTCCAAACTCAGGAAAAGTTGATATTTACAGCTCTTGCTATTATTGCCGTCAGAAAACATGACAGACCAGAGAACAGAAGTTCCATGGGCATTACCTGAAGCACCATATTGTGCAAAACCTCTCCAATTCCTCTCCAGTCACGGGAAGTAAAAGGAGCTCAGTGTGAGAGTGCTCCGTGTCAGCCTTGCGAACAGAAAGTCATGCCGCATTTCCATGGTTTTCTTTTTTTTCTTTTCTTTTCTTTCTTTCTTTCTTTCTTTTTTTTTGTTTTTGGAGAGAGTCAGAGAGAGAGAGAGAGAATGGGCGTGCCAACAGCCTCTCAGCCACTGTGAACAAACTCCAGATGCATGTGCCCCTTTGTGGGCAAGTGAGGCATTGCACCCTTATGTCACTTTGCGTCTGGCTAAATGTGGGACCTAGAGAATCGAATGGGCATTCTTAGGCTTAGCAGGGAGGCACCTTAACCACTAAGCCATCTCTCCAGCCCTTCCATGACTACGCTTTCTTGGTTGAGCCTCATGCTTCTGAAGGTTTATATGATTAAACCCAGGTTGACCACTGTCTCATGACTGGGAGTCAAATTGTTGTTAGTCAGATTCACGGCCTCAGTTTACATGTATTCCAAAAGAAATTAGAAAGTAGAAACTGGTAAAGGAAAAACAATGGTTTTAAGTACAGTTTGGCCAAACCGATAAGAAAAAACACCTGATTGGTCTCTAATAGGACGCTATGGGATAAAGAGCACAAGATACACAGATTTAGCAATAAGACCTGAAATGGTCCTTTCCTGGGCAGAAGGTGATGCGGCCCCACATTGCCTTCACTCTCAGGAGCTGTGAAGCGAAGTGTGTGTTCCCAGTGGGCTGCGTCCTACTGCTTCCTCCTAACATATTTTCAGTCCATTACTATGCAAAACGTGCAACACAATTAGGCATGTTTATATCACCTTTCAAAGATCCAGCTAGCAAGAGCAGGGTTCAGAGTGCCAACCATCATGGTTTATCTGAGCCTGAGGGAATTCCAGGGACACTAGTCCAATGAAAAGCAAGATGGTTACACTGAGGACAGGCTCCTTCCGGAAAGGAGTCCTTTTCTAATGCAGCATAGCTGGAAACGCCCAGTAGCTTGGGCTGAAGGTGACATGTCATTGGCAGTGGATTACATTAATGACTGGGTCCTTCTATGTCTATAGTTGGACCCCAAATATCAAGGTGGTGCCTCACAAGTAGAAGGCAACATTCCTGCGCTCAGCAACCTGCCCATTCTGCATTCTGCAGGGTAAGAGTCCCTTTTCCAGGGTCCCATAAAAGGGTCAGAAAGACTGACACAAGAGTGTAAGTTTGAGAAAAACATGTTAGAAGAACAACACAGAGCTTCTCGGTAGAGCTGAGCAAAATGCAGAGTAAAGATCCGGGATGAGCCTGCTGGACCCATGGATCTCAAACTTGATGAGGAAAGTCTCAGGAGTGCTTGATGCGTAATATACGCTATAGTGAACATCTGTGAGACCTTCTTGGGTGCCTGGCACTGGTCTAGGCTTTTTAATGAGTTTTCTCACTAATCCCCTCTGTTGGACATATAATGCCATATGACGGTTGACGTAGAGGAAAAGTAGTTGATTTTCCCCAAGATCATGCAAATAAGAGAAGGAGCAGATAATTTCTAGTCTGTAATCATTGCCTTCTATTCCTCCCTCTAGACTTCTTCTTTTAGAATTCACATTTCCAGGCCTGCCTGTGTTGAATACGTTTGGAGTGACATCCAGGGATCTGCACTTGTAGCAACAGCTAAAGGATTTCTAGGTCACAGCAAGAATATCTCCAGGATGAGAGGAAGTCCCTCACCTGACAGGCCTACACAGGAGACCCTTAACAGGAAGTAGGTTTATAGCAAGTTCAAATCCTGGACCCCACTAATTGATCTGCCTACTTGAACAAGACTAGGGTAAGTGATGGTAACTTGAACCAACAGAAGCAGAAGCTAACCACATCTCCCTTTCGCATCCCAGTGAATTTTCTTCTGATAAGAAATTACACAAAGGTACATGGTCATACATGTTGTGGTTTGAATATAAAAAAAAAAAAGTCCCCCAGTGAGTACTTAATCCTCACCGGGTGTGGGGCCTATGGGAGATATAGCCTTGCTGGAGGAGGCATGTCCCTGGGGCAGGCCTTGGGATGTTATAACCCAGTTCTTTGCATGCTTGGCTCACTCTCTTTGCTTCTTCCCTGCTGCTGTGACAAGGTGGGACACCCAGCTGTCTGCTCCTGCCGTGCTTTCCCTGCCACGATATGAAATTTTCCCTCAAAACTTTAAATTGGAAATAAACCCTTTTCCTTCCAGAAGCTGCTTCTGGTAGGGTGTTTTGTCCCAGCAATGTAGGTAACTCTACACATGGACTCAAACTCCCTGAGATGGCCCTGGGACTGTGACTTTTTCAACTACCTGGAGATGAAATAGTTCTCTAAGATATGAAATGTTCGGGGCATGCTAAAGTAAATCATGTCTAGCAGGATTTTCAGTCACATAGAGTCAGCCCTAGTGCCACCAAGTTAGGCCAGACATGTGGTCGGAGCAATTCTAACTGGAAAAGCAGAAAACATGGGTGGTTCTGTCTTCCTGGAAAGACAGGAAGTATGGAAAAATGTTTTGTCTTTGCCCCTTTCTCTTTGGGCAGAGGAGTGTTATTTTCTGGCTCTTCCTCCACATGAGTAACTTCATTCTGTGAGTAGCACAGTGTCAGGGTCACTGTGCATGGAGCAACGGTGGTGGGTCCCTCGGGTGTCAGTGTGTGATGGGGGAGAGAAGGGAGACACAAAGAGGGAAATACAATTATGTACAGAGGCCTCCTTTGCTGTGGGTCTTGATATAAGTACAGTTCAAGCTTGTTTTCTTTCTCAGAAGTTACAGTCCACATTTCAGCTTCTCTTTATGTGCCTGGGTTCTGGAAGCTGAATATCTCCAGCTAAGGAGAGCAGAGCCTCTTGTCTTTCCTCAGTCTACCCGTGAGCTACCTCACCTTGGAGAATTGAGGGAAATCACATCAGTTTTTGTGTTTCTTTCTCCTACCCGGGCTTGTGGTATTTTCAGGTTATTCTGCCATACCAGACAGACTGCTGCTCCTGATTAAAACTCCCCAGTTTCACCTACCTGTTTGTAGAGGACAAGATGATAAAGCAAAATTAACATTGTATCCATGCTCTTTTTTCCCCCTCATAACGGCTCTTCAGCTCGCTCTCCCTGCTGGGCTCAGCTCCATTTCTCTTCTTTGTCATTTGTGAAGGCAAAGAAGAAAAGGAAGAACAATTAGGAACATCATTTTAAGGTACTTGCGCCTAGTGAAGCCCTTGAAAGTGATATTCACTATAGTTGGATTCCCACAATTCCTTGTGTCCCAGGCTGGTCTGGCCCAGATTTCTCATTTGAATGCCATCCATTCTTCAGTTTGGCCATTGTGCTCTGATCTCTCCTCAAATGGCAATACCTAGGGAATCAAACATTTCCCTTCTCTTTTCTGTCTTTTATTTAAGAGCAGCCCCCACCCCTACCCCAGTCCTTTAACTCAGCCACAGAAAAGATTTCTTGTTCCCATCAATGGCTCTACTTGACTAGGGCTCAGCACAGGCAGATGTGTGGGCAGATCTTGGAGCTGGAGGCCCAAGAGCAGGTTCCCATCAGAGGTGGGCTCTGTCTAAAACACCTCTCAGCAGAAACCTAAACTTTCAAACACTCAATAGCACTTCCAGGTCTTCTGACAAAGGAATGCCTCTGTAAATTGATTTCTGCAGGTCATTGCCTACACTTCATTCACTGTAATGGAAAGGTTGGTGGAAAATTCAGTGGCGAAGAAAAAAATTGGTTTCAAGAGAAATTTAAAATCAACCAGTCAGGAAAAAAAAAGTTAAAAATTCTCAGAAATTAAAAAAAAAAAAAAAAAAAAAAAAAAAACCTTTGGATTATCATGAGAGCCTATGCTAAAACAACTTATCCTAAAGAAATTTAAATGTTATGTTAAAGGCTAAATTCTGATGAAACTGGATGGGCTGAATGGGGGGGGGGAGTTATCTCTAAATGCAAGAAGCAACTAATGTGACCCTCTGAATCCTTCTTTCTGTTTGGAAAAAGGCAGCCGGAGAAAGAAGCACACGAACATTTCCCTCCTCTCCCTCCCAAATGCCTTGATAATACAGTCAATGAAAAAGGTTCTGATTCTTTAAAGAAAAACTCCCTTTGATTTTCATTATGCATATTTCCTCATCTGTGATTGGCCCCAGTTATATTTTCAGTGGCAGCAGGAGCTAGAGAGAGCAGACAGGACTCCAGTGTGCTGCGGGGCGGTGAGGAGCGCTCGGACACCTCCCCGGCTGAGGGCAGAACTCATGACTCTGCCCCAGGAAAGAATTTCAGCAAGCCAGTAGGAAGCAAAATTGGAGTTTATAAGCAAAATGTTTCAACACAGCTTTAAGTATGGGTGTAAGAGGAGAGAGGGGCAGCTAGGAAAAGGAAAGGGCGTAAACACTAAGACACGGTGGCTGTGGCTTTCGGGAGTCTGGCTTGGGTGTCTTAGCAATAACCATATACCCAGTTTTGGAGTTACAGTGTTTCTTTTTTTTTTTTAATGGAACATTTTTTGTAAATGCATTTTATTTATTTATTTATTTATTTATTTATTTATTTATTTGAGAGAAAGAGAGAGAATGGGCAGGCCAGGGCCTTCAGCCACTGCAAACAAACTCCAGGTGCCTTATGTATCTGACTTGCGTGGGGGCCTGGAGAGTCGAATCAGGATCCTTTGGCTTTGCCAGCAAATACCGCTAAGCCATCTCTCCAGCCCAGCCCTGGGGTGATAGTCTTTAATGGATCTCACTCTCTCTTTCTCTTTCTTTCTTTCCTTTTTTTTTTTTGGTTTGTTTTTGAGACAGGTTTCACTCTGGAGCCCAGACTGTGCTGAACATACTATGTAGACTAGGCTGGTCTTGAACTCAAAGAGTTTCTGGGAAAAAGATAATGAAATCAAAATAAAAGATAGATTAATGGCAAAAAGGAGGGGATATGATGGAGAGTGGATTTGTGAAAGGGAAAGTGGGGGAGGGGAGGGAGTTATCATGGTTTATTGTCTATAATTATGGAAGTTGTCAATTAAAAAAGGTAAAAAAAAAAAAAAAAAAAAAAGACTAGGTGGATTCACATAAGCCAAATGCACAAAGTGGCACTAGTGTCTGGAGTTCATTTGCAGTGGCAGGAGGCCTTGGCACACCCATTTATTCATTCTCTTCCTCCTCTCTTTCTCTCTCTCTCTCTCTCTCTCTCTCTCTGTCTGGTTGAAAATAATAAATAGGGCTGGAGAGATGGCTTAGCAGTTAAGGCACTTGTCTGTGAAACCTAAGGACAGAGGTTTGATTTTCCAGAGGAGTAAGCCAGATGCACATGGTGGTGCATGCATCAGGAGTTCGTTTGCAGTGGCTAGAGGCCCTGGCACACCCATTCTCACTCACTTTCTCTCTCTCTCTCTCCATTTCTCTGTCTCTAATAAATAAATAGAATAAATATTTTTTTAAATAATAATAAATAAAATACTTTGAAAAGGGATGTTTGGCACAATATGGTAACTTAAAAATTTGGTTTGAGAGCCTGACATGGTGGCACACACCTTTAATCCTAGCACTTGGGAAGCAGAAGTAGGAGGATGGCTATGCGTATGTGTGTGTGCATGTTCATCTGTGTGTGTGCACATTGATAGTTGTGGGCGTGTTCATATGTGTGTGCACACTCATATGTGGGTATGCATGTTCATATGTGTGTGGGCGCATGGAAGTCAGAGGTCAATGCTGGAAGTCCTCAAGTGTTCTTCCACTTCTCACCAAACGTAAGATTCATCAATTCAGCTACATTAGCTAACTAACAGATCCCAGGGATCTTACAGTCTCTACCTTTCCAGTGCTGGAATTACAGGCTGGGCCACCACTCCTGTCTTTTACATGGAGTCTGGGGCTCCAAACTCAGATCTTCGTGTTAGTGAAGGAAGCGCTTTACCCACTGAGCCCTGACCCCAACCCAAACCACTTTCAGTAAGGGACAAAACTTCCAGACAAACAAATCAAGAGGGGGGCTGGAGAGATGGCTTGGTGGTTAAGGCGCCTGCCTACCAAGCCTAAGAACACCGATTCCAATCTCCAGGTTCCACGTTTAGCCAGATGCAAAAAGTGACGCAAGGGTGCAATGTCACACTTGCCCACAAGGGGGCACATGCTCCCTGAGTTCTTTCACAGCACCTAAGAGGCTGCTGGCACACCCATTCTATCTCTCTAGCTCGCTTGCTCTCTCTCTCAAAATAAATAAATAAATAAATAAATAAGGAGGGAGGCAGAGGGCATGAAAAACATTATAGACCAAATGGACCTAACAGATATATCCAGAACATTCTACCAAGAAGCAACCAAAGGCCCATTTTTCTCAGGCACACACAGAATATTATCTAGTGTAGACCACATGGTGAGTCACAAAACAAGTCTTAACAAGTTGAAAGTTGGAAATCATACCACACACAATTTCTGACCTGAATACAATGACACTGGAACTAATAACATAAGGAAGATTAGAAAATTCACAAATACATGTAAATTGAACAATGCACTCCAGGGCAACCCACAAGTCAAAGAAGAGGACTAGAAAACATCTTGAGGCACAGTTTTAAAAAGTCACAAAATTGGGCTGGAGAGATGGCTTAGCAGTTAAGGCACTTGCCTGCAAAGCCAAAGGACCTTGGTTTGATTCCCCAGGACCCATGTAAGCCAGATGCACAAGGGGGTGTATGTGTCTGGAGTTCATTTGCAGTGGCTGGAGGCCCTGGCATGCCCATTCTCTCTCTCTCTCTCTCTCTCTCTCTCTCTCTCTCTCAAGTAAATAAATAAATAAAATATTTCTAAATAAATAAATAAAAATTTTAAAGTCACAAAATTGATAGAATGTAGCAAAATCAGCACTATGACACAATCTAACAGCACTTCAAGACACCAAGAAAGTAGAAACAAATTAAGGCCAAAGGTAGCAAGAGAAAGGAAATAATAAGATCATATTAGAAATAAATTAAAGAAAGAGAAACCAACAAACTCATTTACAAAAGTGTCCTTTTCAAAAAAATCAACAGAAATGACAAACTTTTAGCTAGACTAACCAAGAAAAAAGAAGAGGTCACACAAGTAAAGAAATTGGAAATGGAAAAGAAAACATTACAATTATGCCACAGAAATAAAAAGGAATATGAAAAACTCCTACTAATAATTAGATACTGACAAATTGAATAACTTTAGAAGAAGTGATCAAGTCCTAGAAACATATAATCTCCCAAGACACAATCAGGAAGAAACAGGAAATTGGAACATCTCTTATATCTATTATGGAGATTGAATCGGCAGTAAAAACTTATAACAAAGAAAAACACAGTATCAGATTGCTTCACTAAAGAAGTTCATCAAACATTCAAAGAATTAAGTCCAATAATTCTTAAACACTTCCAACACAATTTAAAAGGAAGAAGCTTTCCCAAACTCCTGAGGCCAGCATTACCAACGTGTCAAAATCACAACACAGGAAAAGAAAAATTCAGGTCAATATCCCCTAATATGTATAGATAGACAACTCTTCAACAAAATGCCAGAAAACCAACTTCAACCATACATTAAAAGTAGGATTATGACAATTATGTCAAAGTGGGTTTATCCTCAAAATGCAAAAAAGATTCAACATTTAAAAATCGACGAACTTTTAAAAAGTGACTCACCAGCCGGGCGTGGCGGTGCACGCCTTTAATCCCAGCACTTGGGAGGCAGAGGTAGGAGGATCACCATGAGTTCAAGGCCACCCTGAGATTACTAAATGAATTCCAGGTCAGCCTGGACTAGAGTGAGACCCTAACTCAAAAAAAAAAAAAAAAAAAAAAAAAAAAAAAAAGTGACTCACCTCCTTTAATTCTAGCACTCAGGAGGCTGAGGTAGGAGGATCATTTGAGTTCAAGGCCAGCCTGGGCTACAGAGTGAATTCCAAGTCAAAAAAAAAAAAAATTAACGAACATGATATATCTATCACATCAGCAGAGCAAAAATTGAAATCCTATGATTACCTCAACACATGTACAAAAAGTATTTGACACAACGCAATACTTTTCATGCCATGAATAAAATATACACCAAAGTAAAACTATAAGAAAGTTACTTCAGTATTATAAAAATCATATATTAAAAGCTCACAGTTAATATCATACTTAATCATGAAGAAATGAAATCTTTTCCTCTAAGATCAAGAACAAGACAAGGACATTTTTTAAGTATTTTTTACTTTTGATATTTTTATACATATATATTATGGATTTAATCTCATTACCTTCTTTTGTCCCTCTCCCATTAACATCCTTCTTCTTTCCCCTCAATCCCCATCTTGTGTTCATGTCTTTTTTTTTTAACCCATTGAGTTAAATTAGGTTACTTGCATGATCATGGGTGGGAGGTTATTTACTGTGGAATGGACAACTTATCAGTGGTTACACTACTGACGAACCTGACTCCCCTCTCCAACCCACCGTGAGCTGCCATTAGCTACTCTGAGAGATGTGGAGTCTCACAAATCCTTCTCCTATTGATGTGATATATTGATGGGTTCAGTGTTGTGCAGGAAAACACAGCTTCTGTAAATTCATGAGTGTAACAGCATGTACCTCTAGAAGACAGCACTCCTCCCCATCTTGTTGCTTTTACATTCCGTAATCTCTCTCTTCGTGGGGTTCCCTGAGGTTTAGAAGTGGTGCTTTCAATGTCCTGTCTGAGGATGAGCATGCAGCAGTCTTTAGCAATTTTACCAGCTAGGCATCTCTGCATTAACCACTGCCCTGTAGTAAGAAACGTCTGTGGTCAATTAGATCATTGCTCAAGCAGTGCTAATTTATGGGAGCAATTATTGATATTTAGAAGGTAGTTTGGCATGCTGTCCATTTATCATAATCACAGTAGTAGGTTCTTCCCTAAGGCTAATGTCCCTAGCCATAGACTATTGTCCAGGTTTACAGTACTAGGCATAAAATCCCTCCTGTGGAAAAAGCTTCAAATCCAATCAGAAAGCGGTTGGTTATTCCCATAACATTCATGCCACTATTGCACCAGTGGGTATATTTTGCCTCTTATGGAATGCACAGGGTTCTCATCTGGCTAGGACTGTTGATGACTTCTTCCCCAGCAGCTCATATGCAAACTGCTATGGCACCTTCTGGTATGAAGAAAGCTAGCCAGCAGGGAGGAGGCTTCCAGCTCAGTTCCAGCTTAGTTTCTCTATGTCCTGCAACCAGGTATGTGGTATGTTCAGCAATTTGGACTTACTATCTAGTTTGGTGGGCAACCAAGAGAAATGGCAATAGTCTATATTGTTTTAGGGGTCTCTGTAGCCTCCCTAGCCAACAACTCATTGGAAGTATCTCATCCCTAACACTGGGATTTATGATTAATAACCTATGGCTTCTGGGAGCAGCTTTATGGGATATCCACCCTTATCACAGTCATTCAATATTGTAGTAAGAGTCCTACCTAGCCAAATTAGGCAAGGAAAAGAAATAAAAGATACTCAAACTGGAAAGGAAAGAATAAAATTGCTTTCAGATAATATGTTCCTATACTGGGAACATGGAAAGATTATGTGCAAACAATCTCATTTAGACTAGTATCAAAAAGAATAAAATACTTAGGAAAACTTAACCTAAGAAGTAGAAGACTGATGCTGAAGACTATAAAACAGTGCTGAAAGAAATTCAAGAAAACAGAAATAGGGGCTGGAGAGATGGCTCAGCAATTAAAGGTGCTTGCTTACAAAGCCTGACAACCTGGGTTTAATTCCCCAGTGCCCATATAAAGACAGATGCACAAGTGGTACATGCATCTGCCATTCATTTGCAGTGGCAGGAGGCCCTGATGTTTCCTCTTTCTCTATCTTTCACTCTCAACTAAGTAAATAAAAATATTTTTAAAGTAAAAATAAAATAAAATTAAAAGTCACAAAATAACAAGCCTTATTGAAGAACAGAGGAAGTAGAGCCCTCGCACACTTTGGGTGAAAATGGAAAGTGTCTCACCGTGGAAAACAGTATGGCAGTAGCTCTCAAAATTTAAAATAGAACTAGGTACCACAGCAATTCTGCCCCTGGGCATCTACCCAAAAGAACTGAACATGGGAGTTCAAATAGATATTTATACACCAATATGTATGTTCATGTGTGTGTATGGTGGTGTTCATGTACGTGTGTGCATGCATGTGGAGGCCAGAGATTGGCATCAGCTGTCCTGCTAAATTACTCTGAACCTTATTTTTGAACCTGGAACTCACTGATTCATCTAAATGAACCAGCCAGCAAGCCCCAGGAATCGGCCTGTTTCCACATGCCTAGCAGTGGGATAACAGCAGTGTGCCATGCCTGGCATTTTACATGGGTCGGGGATCTAAATTCAAGTTTTCATGATTGTATAACAAGTGCTGTACTGACTGAGCCATCTTGCCAACCCTGTAACTCTGCAACAGCACTAGTCCTCACAGCCAAAAGGTAGAATCAACCAAAGTGTTTAATCTGTGGATGAACGCACTTTAAAATGTGCTATATAGAGAATAGAATAATAGTTGGCCTTAAAGGAAAGGAAGTTATGAAACATACTATGATATAGATAAACCTTGAGGACATTACACTAAATGAAATAAGACAGACATAGAAAGACATTGAGTAATTCTGTTTATATGAAATACCAGAGTGGTGACATTGCCTCCCCTGCACACACACACACACACACACACACACACAATGGCTGACTGTTACTCTCAACAACTCATAACCCACAAGTGCATGGTGAATACCAGCAATCCCACTAAGGAGGGCCCTCAGTAGAGTGGGTACAGGGAATAGGGAAATGATGGTACCAACATATGATGTGGCCATATAAAGTTTCTACTTAATAAAATTTAAAAAAATTAAATATAATATTGAAATGGTTAAATGCAAAAATGTTCAGTAAAAAAGTTTCCTATAATTATATGAAACCCCACAAATTATATTGTGATGTTATATGTTGCAGAAA
>PVKW010032864.1:9220-23792 GCA_004027895.1 Orientallactaga bullata
TTTTTTTGAGGTAAGGTCTCACTCTAGCTCAGGCTGACCTGGAATTCACTGTGTAGTCTCAGGGTGGCCTCCAACTCACAACGATCCTCCTACCTCTGCCTCCCAAGTGCTGGGATTAAAAGTGTGCGCCATCACACCCGGCTCTAACAATCTTTTGAGTAATGTGGATGCAACATGGAATACGTGAAGATCTTTTCAAGGGGTTTCATTTAAAAGGAGACCATACTCATTTGGCTGTATACCCACCAGCATGTTGGTTTCAAATAGGTCACTTCATGTCTTAGTCATGGCCTGTGACCTAGTAGGTGTGCCCTTGGCTCACTCCTGAAGTTAGAGGGATATATTCACAGTAGGGTCCAGCTTTCTCAAATGTTGTGGTAGGCCAAGTTTCTTTAGTCATCAACTATAATTTAGATCTTGAGTGTCCCCCAGGGGTCCATTTTTAAAAGACTTGGTTCTATCTATATGGAACTATGTGGGATGTGGTGGAACCTTTAAGAGGTGGGACATAGGGAGAGTCGTTAGGTCATTTAGAGGCACGCTTTTGTGGAACCCTGACTCCTTTCTCTTCCTTTCTTTTGCTTCCTAGCTGTGGAGTGAGTAGTGTTGCCCTGTCACATGCTCCTGCCATAATGCGATGTCTCCCAATAGGCTTAGACCTAATTAATCATGGGCTAGAACCTCCAAATTAAAAAAAGTAAACTCTGGCTGGGCGTGGTGGTGCACACCTTTAATGTCAGCACTGGGGAGGCAGAGGTAGGAGGATCGCCGTGAGTTCAAGGCCACCCTGAGACTATGTAGTGAATTCCAGGTCAGCCCGGTCTAGAATGAGACTCTGCCTCAAAAAAAAAAAAAAAAAAAAAAAAAAAAAAAAAAAAGTAAACTCTGGGCTGAAGAGATGGCTTAGCAGTTAAGCACTTGCCTGCAAAACCTAAGGACTCAGGTTCAGTTCTCCAGCTCCCACGTAAGCCAGATGGTGGCGCATGCGTCCAGAGTTTGTTTGCAGTGGCTAGAGGCCCTGGCATGTCTATTCTCTCTCTCTTTCTTTCTTTCTCTCCCTATCTCTGTCTCTAATAAATAAAATTTAAAAATCTTTAAAAAATAAGTGAAATCCACATGAAAGCAGATGGGGGATGACCTGGGGAGAGGGAGGATGAGGGTACAAAGATGAGCAAAGTCCAATGATGTGCCTGGATGAAAATGTTATAAGCAATTTTATATGCTTACTAAAAATTAGTAAAAACCAATAATTATCAAGGATTAAAATGAGGGCTGGAGAGATGGCTTACCAGTTAAGGTGCTTGCCTGCAAAGCCAAAGGACCCAGGTTTGATTCCCCAGTACCCACATAATGCCAGATGCACAAGGTGGTGCATATATCTGGAGTTTGTTTGCAGTGTCCAGAGGCATCCTCTCTCTCTCTCTCTCTCTCTCTCTACCTGCCTCTTTCTCTCTCTCTCTCTCACATAAATAAATAAATAAAATATTTTAAAAAATTAAAATAAAACCCCCTCTATCTCTCAAGTGGATGCTCTTGGTTTTTCTGTTATAGTTTCTATACAGGAAACTAAAACACCATCTGGTTTTCAAGGTACTAGAAGCAGCCATCGGGATAGCAGCATAGACCCACTAGTAGCATAGACCCTACTGCCTTCCCTACACCCTTCTCCCTTCCCCCTTCCCAGTGCAGAAAAACGCCCTTTTCGTGTGTGGCATGGATTAGTCTTTCAGTGATGCATTCCACGCTCCTGGTTAATAAATGACTAAAGAAAGCAAGTGATTTATTGTAAGTTTTTGCATGACCCTTAGTCCAGTCAATGAAAAAAAAAATATCGTGCTATAAGGGCTTTAAACAGGAATTTGCCACATGTCCAGTAAGGGAATACAGTTTTTTCCCTCAGTTTTATTCCCGAGACTCCTGTATAGCCACAGCGGATTCATTTGTCTTCATTCTAGTTACCATCACTCCTTTATAGTCCAAGAACAAAGTGAATGGACAAGAGAGTCCAGTTGGTTGAAAGTAACTCCTTTCTGTGGGGCCTCCAGCGTGCTCAGCCTATGGTGGCACATGCTTTCTCTGGTCTGTCTGCATTACAAACGTTTTGAACTAAGAGCAGTTGTTTTTTTAAAAAAATATATTTATATATATATATATATAATTTATTTGAGAGAGAAAGAAGAAGAGAGAGAGAGAATTGCACCACCAGGGCCTTCATCTGTTGCAAATGAACTCCAGATGCGTGCACCCCCTTGTGCACACGGGCAACATTTCACACTTGCATCTGGCTTACGTGGGACCTGGAGATTTGAACATGAGTTCCTAGGCTTTGCAAGCAAGTGCCTTAACTGCTAAGCCATCTCTGCAGCCTGAGAAGCAATCATTTATTGGTGTATGTCTTTATCCTCTTGTCTGAGCCCTGAGCCACAGAATTGAGATAGCGTATAGTTCCCAGAACAGTTCTGGAGGAGGGGGATGAGGAAATGGGAAAACTGGCTCCCCTTCCAACTCAGCAGCTGTTCACCTACTTTTTTCCACCTCCTTAAGATACCAGAAAATTACTGTGGCATCTTTTAAAGGAGTTCTAAAGGCCTTTTTGTTACTGTTGTGGTGAGAAGCCAGCATCCTCCAAACACTTTAATGATTAAAATGGAATCTTCACTGAAGAATCTTCGCATCGATAAAGAAAACAACAGGGCCATAAAATAGAATCAAACATAAAAGATGAGAGAATCTGAAGGATTGAGGGGCAGGGAAAAGGTAGGAAACTAGAATGAAACCCTTCCCAAAGTCACCTTGGAGTTTCTACGCAGAAAATATGACTCAGTGTCAAGTGCTGAGGAGCTCATGGGGCAGAGAAAACTCTCACAGGGGTCTAGAGCAGCTGGCAGATCTTGGTCAGACCCAATAGCCACAGGGAAGAAGCAAGGACAGTATTTCAAATGGAGGGTTGGACCTCTGAGAAACCAAGGCTGGAAGCGTGTTCACAGATCCTTGACTTCTTACGGCCATGATCACAGGAATGGCTGATAAGCACGAGTGCCAAGGTCAGCCATTCCGATGGATGTTTGTGATACTGACTAGACAACTGCACCCAAACAGTAGGAAAAAAGATTGCAGGCTACGTATTACTTGTTGGCAATAGATGAGCCACAGGGTCAGGAGCCCACTAAATAAACCAAGAGAATCACAGCTCATAACATGTTCCCTTGGGCCAAACTTTATTTGGGGTTTGTTGCCAAGTATGTTTATTTATCTTTTTCTTCTCTTTTCTTTTCTTTTCTTTTCTTTTCTTTTCTTTTCTTTTCTTTTCTTTTCTTTTCTCTTCTCTTCTCTTATCTTCTCTATTCTTTTCTTTTCTTTTCAAGGTAGGTTCTCACTCTAGCTCAGTCTGTCCTGGAATTCACTATGTAGTCTCAGAGTGGCCTTGAACTTAACAGTGATCCTCCTACCTCTGCCTCCCAAGTGCTGGTATTAAAGGCGTGCGCCACCATGCCCGGCTTGTTTATTTGATTTTGAGAAGGGACCCAGGCAAGGTGTCCTAGCTCTAACTAAAGCTTGGAAATGAAGCCATGAAGGGGAGGTGAATGTGGGGACCAAAGATTACCACAGGCTAACGGGATTCCCTCTTTACTACGAAATATAGATATCCGTTTCTTTCATATGCTCAGGGCTCACAATACTAATCTCTTACACTGACTTAACACCTATTTCCAATGGGACAAGATCCTCTCTTACTGTCTTGGTGACAATCAGAATGTTGTAAACCATTTATATTTTATAAATCTTACCTTAGGTTCAAAAGAAGCCGACCAAAAAAAAAAGGACTTAACATAGATGGCGAGTCTGAGGAGGCATCAGACTGGAGGAAAAAGAAGGTACCAACACGTGATGTATCCATATGAAATACGTTGTTAATAATAATAGTAATAAAAATAATAAAAGAAGAAGTGGAAAAGCCTCTTTATCATGGGCCTTTAGATAAACCATCTCCCGGGGCTCTAACTGCTGTGCGCTGCTGCTCTATTCTGCTTGAAGAAGCTACAGCATTCATAGCCCCGTTTCCCTGAACAGCAGTTAGAGTTTCCTCTCAGGAGGGGGAGATGATACTTGTTCCAGGCGAGGTAACCTGTTTCTTGATAGGTTGTGAGCCAAGGAGTGGGTCACAGACACAACAATGTCACCTTGCCTGCTCTGGCAGGCACCAGACACTTGCATCTCGGATATTCAGCTTCATCCCAGATGGCTGAAGGCAACAATTCCTCAGCAGCAACCATAACTTCCTGTTTCTTCCCTAATTTCACAGGCTGAGCCCCCACGGGTGGACCCTTCCTAAGTCAGTGTCCCTCCAGGGCCCACTAGGCATTCAGGTCCCTCCCTACACACCCGACTGAGCCTGGTGATGAGGCTCGTTCTAATTGGATGTCTGATTTATATAACCGGACCCGAACCACGATTTCTCCCTTCCTCCACTGCCCTTTCCCCGAGGCTGGAGGGACACTTCTCCCTATGTGAGGGCGATTCTCCTGGTGTCCTGTCCCCTTTCCCTGGGGAGGGGCCGATGCTTCTCTTGGCTTGGGAGAGCCCCTGCCTTGCATTTCCTCTTATCACGAGTCTCTCTAAAATAAATCTCAAATTTTACCCTTACCGGAAAAAAAAAGAATTTAGTCCCACATGTGGGTTAAGCTTTGGCTTTCTCAAGCACATCTAGTATTACTTTACATCCAACAGGACAATTGTTCCCTCTTCTCTTCCCTGTGTGACTATCCCTGCCCCACCCCTGCCAACTTGCTGGCCCTGAGTCCACATCAAAGCCTCTTTGGTAGGCACTGTGGCTCCTTGGAGAGAACAAAGTGACTTTTAAACCCATCTGTTTACAGTGTCTCCCTGTTTTTACTTTAAGAATAATCCAGGGCTGGAGAGATGGCTTAGTGGTTAAGGCGCTTGACTTCGAAGCCCAAGGACCTATGTTTGACTCTCCAGATCCCACCTAAACAGATGCACAAAGGTGAGGCAAGCACAAGGTCGCACATGCCCACTAGGTGGCGCAAGCATCTGAAGTTCAATTGCAGAGACTGAAGCCCTGGCATGCCGAGTCTCTCTTTCTCTCTAAAATTAAAAAAAGAGCCAGGCATGGTGGCGCACACCTTTAATCCCAGTACTGAGGAGGCAGAGGTAAGAGGAGTTCAAGGCTGCCCTGAGACTACATAGTGAATTCCAGGTCAGCCTGGGCTAGAGAGAGACCCTACCTTGAAAAGCCAAAAAAAAATTAAATAAAGAATAAATCAGGTTGGAGCAATGACTTAGCAGTTAAGGCGTTTTCCTACAAAGCCAAAGGATTCCGATTCAGTTCTCCAGGACCCACGTAAGCCAGATGCACAAGGGGGTGCATGCGTCTGGCGTTCGTTTGCAGTGGCTGGAGGCACCTATTCTCTCCGCCCCCCGCTCTCTGCCTCTTTCTCTCTCAAATAAATAAATAAATAAATAAATAAATGCCATTCGAGTTTGAGGTGGTCTGGGGGCTGACATGGAAGGCCCCTCTCCGCTGTGTTAGTCTGAGGAGTTTAAATCTCAAGAACTACAACTTCCCTCATTGCTTAGCTGTTTGATTCTTAAAAGTTCTGTGGGGCTGGAGAGATGGCTCAGTGGTTAAGGCACTTGCCTGCAAAGCCTAACGACCCGGGATTTGACTTCCTAGTGCTGATGTAAAGTTGTGCATGCATCTGGAGTTCATCTGCAATGGCTGGAAGCCCTTGTGTGCCCATTCTTCTCTCTTTCTCGCTCTGCTTGCAAACAAATAAAATATTTTTAAAAGTTATATAGCCGGGCGTGGTAGCACACACCTTTAATCCCAGCCTTCGGGGGTGGGGGCAGAGGTAGGAGGATTGCTGTGAGTTTGAGGCCAGCCTGAGACTATATAGTGAATTCCAGGCCAGCTTGGGCTAGAGTGAGACCCTAACCTTGAGCCCTCCCCCAGCCCCCCCAAAAAGTTATATGGACAAAGAAAAGGGCTGAGAATAGTTGATATTCCTGGCCTCTTTGCTGGAGTGATTGAGACAGTTGATAATGGCAGGCAGACAGAGAGTGCCAAGACAGACCCTGAATATGGGGAGTCTTGACAACTGACAGGTGGCCCTGTGCACTGGAACAAGAAAGGAGAGTCTCAACAGCATCAGGCCAACTGGAAACAGTGTGGAGAAAATGAATTTGGACCTGGATTTCCTGAACAAATAGCATTCCTGTGGGGAAGAAAGAGGCACTGGACATTGTCAGGCATTTCCTGGAGAATAAGTATGAATTTACAAATAAAGATGCACATGCTCATAGGTAATCAAATTAAAACCAGAGAGAGACCCTACCTTGAAAAACAAAACAAAACAAAAAAACAAAACAAAATAAACAACAAAAAAAGAAGCAGACATTAGGATTTTCTATGGGAAAAAAAGAAGAAAGAAAAATCTTATGTTATTTTGTTATCAGAATATTAAAACCAATACCAATCCTAATAAAAACACGAGGATAGGGCTGGAGGGATGGCTTAGCTGTTAAGGCGTTTGCCTGCAAAGCCAAAGGACCCAGGTTCGATTCCCCAGGACCCATGTTAGCCAGATACACAAGGGGGTACTTGTGTCTGGAATTCGTTTGCAATGGCTGGAGGCCCCCCATTCTCTCTCTCTCTGTCAAATAAATAAAAATAAAATATTAAAAGGCATTAAGATAATTTAAGACACATTAAATTTCTGGGTTTTTCTTTTGAGACAGACTCTCATGCATCCCAGGCAGGCCTTCAACTCACTATGTGGCCAAAGATGAACTTGAACTGATCCTCTCGCCTTCACTTCTCAGTTTAGGATTATAGGTGTTTGCCACGTCTGGCTTATGCAGTGCTAGATATTGAACGCAGGGCTTCATGCACGCTAGGCAAACACTCTGCTAATGGAGCTACATCTTGAGATTCAAAGCACATTACATTTCTATGAACTATGTACTACTACAAATATAAGAATTCATTTTTAGAAAAGAGAAATATGTGTGTGTGTGTGTGTGTGTGTGTGTGTGGGGTGCTGGGAACTGAACCCAAGACCTTGCACATACAAAACACAACATTCTCCCTTGAGATACATCCACAGCTCAAAAAATACCTTCTTAGGAAGAGATTGAAGGATTGCTGAAGCTGGCTTAGGACACCACGCCCGGAGAGCAGCAAGAACTGTGTTCAAAGCCCAAAGATCAAAATGAGCCAATGTGGGAACTTGCACTGACGAGCTACAAAGAACAGGTGCCACTCTCAGCTAGCTTGTGTACAAGCTGCAGCTCTGTGGCACACGTGTGTGTGTCAGGAAACACCTTTTATAAACAATGCATCTTCTAGGTGTATTTGCCAAGTCCCTTATTTGCAAGCTATCGATGAATCATACCGATTCAAATTGTGCATTATAGCAATACAAGTTGTTGCAAAAGACACTGAACATATATATGCCATCAAACTGTCAAGAAAGTGACTGAAATACCAATTCAAGACTGGCAACCTCTTCACAGGAAGAGACAGAAAAAGACTTGGTTAGATGTACACAGACATCCATTTTGTTCTTATCCTGTAAGTGACACACATACACACACACACACACACACACACACACGATATATTATCTCTAGTATGAATTTTCAAAATAAAAATTTAAGAAGATATAAAACGAATCATCAAACATTGAAGTTAGCAGGCTGAGAAGATGGCTCAGTGGTTAAAGGTGTTTGCTTGCAAAGCCTGCTGGCCCATGTTTGATTCCCCAGTACCCACATAAAGCTGTATGCACAAAATGGCACATATATCTGAAATTCTTATGTAGTGGCCATGGGGCATCCACACTCTCTCTCTACTTGCAAATAAATAAAATAAAAATTGGAGTTAGCTAAGTAATTTACTAGGATATTTTGGCTTAAAAATAATGTTTTCGCTGGGCGTGGTGGCGCACTCCTTTAATCCCAGTACTCGGGAGATAGAGGTAGGAGGATCACTGTGAGTTCAAGGCCAGCCTGAGAATACATAGTGAACTCCAGGTCAGCCTAGGCTAGAGTGAGACCCTACTTCGAAAAACAAACAAACAAAAAAACCCCAACAAAACAAAACAAAACAAAAGTTTTCTAAGTGGAAAGCATAAATAGTGCAGAAAATTTAAAAAGAAGAAATAAAAATTAAAAGTCATTCAAAGTCTATCACTAAGATATCTTGCTTTGATGATGATATATGCTTATACACACATAATTTTACAGAATTAATATCATACTGTTCATTCTGGAATATAACCTGCTTTTCTCATTCTACAATATATACTTTTATCATAAGTACATGATAATAATATTTAATGATTTCACAGTGATTCACAGTAGGTATGAGTCAAAATGTACCCAGCCAGTCTTCTACTTTTTTGAATTTAAAACTTTATTATTTTTAAGTATTATAAATAACCTTTCAAAGTCCATATTTTCAAAAACTTTTTTTTTTTTTTTTTTTTTGAGATAGGGTCTTAACTATGTATCCCAGGCAGATCTTGAATTCCTGATTTTCCTTTCTCAACCTCCTAGTGTTGGGTGTGCAAATATGCACTTCACTTACCATGCCTGGCTTCAAATACTTTTTTTTTTGTTTGTTTTTTGTTTTTTAAGGTAGGGTCTCACTCTAGCTCAGGCTGACTTGGAATTCACTATGTAGTCTCAGGGTGGCCTCGAACTCACAGTGATCCTCCTACCTCTGCCTCCTGAGTGCTGGGATTAAAGGCGTGCACCACCACATCCAAATATGTTCAAATATGTTTTTACCATTAGGACTCATTACAAGCGTTTGAAAACATTAGTAGAGGGTGGTCAGGGATAATTTGTTCTTTATAAAAATAGGTTTCGTTTTTATTTATTTTTATTTTACTTTATTTTATTTTTTTGGTTTTTCGAGGTAGGGTCTCACTCTAGTCCAGGCTGACCTGGAATTCACTATGTAGGCTCAGGTTGGCCTTGAATTTATGGAGATCCTCCTACCTCTGCCTCCCGAGTGCTGGGATTAAAGGCGTGCGCCACCACACCCGGCAGCTTTCGTTTTTTAATCAGGTTTTGTGTGGAAGGGCTGATACTCAACGCTTTGTGACAGCACTTTGTGTTCCCAGCTAAAGGGCTCCTTCTAAAGGGCTCGACTCAGATGCTCCATACCACTCCCTGAGGAGTCTGAGCGGTGAGATCGGTTTTCAGGAAACACTGCAGGCAAGTCCAAATCAAAGTCTTAAATGGTTAGAGGCAGAATTACTGAGGGGAAGAAAAGGAGTCAATGAAGGAAGTCGGCAGAGACGCCATCACAGCTGAAGAATAGAGGAGAGGAGGCGGCGCTGTTAAAGGAGATCCATAGGAATTGATAGTACCCGGCAGTTGGGAGGTGACCTGAGCAGGAATCAAAGCTCAGAGGGGCTCAGAGGAAAAACAAATCAAGCCTGCCTTGAATTAAAAAAAAAAAGTCTTTAAAACTCACTGAAGAGATAGAAGTTCACTGTCTGCAGAAACGTTTCTTTGGAAGCTGGAGAGATGGCTCAGTGGTTAAGGTGTTTGATTGCAAACCTAATGGCCCGAGTTTGATTCTCCAGTACTCATGGAAAGCCAGATGCACAAAAAGGGGAGCATGCATCTGGAGTTCATTTTCAACAGCTAGAGGTCCTGGCATGCCTATTCTCTCCGTTTCTTTCTCTGCTTGCAAATAAATAAGTAAATAAAATTAAAAATAAGAAGAAATGTTTGATTATGGGGGATATTATCAGTATAAAGTGGGAGCAGTGAGAAAATGATGGTCATTGATCTACAGATTTTTTTGTTGTTGTTCTTTCTGGCATTTAAAAAAATTATTTATTTATTTATTTGAAAAAGGGAGAGAGAGAGAATGGGTATGCCAGGGTCTCCAGGCACTGGAAACGAACTCCAGACACACCTGCCAACTTGTGCATCTGCCTTATGTGGGTCCTGGGGAATTGAACCCAGGTCCTTTGCTTTGTAGGCAAGTGCCATAACTGCTAAGACATTACTCCAGCCCTGGCTTTTTTTTTTAATGTGAGGTAGGGTTTCACTCTAGTCCAGGCTGACCTGGAATTCACTAGGTAGTGTCAAGATGGCTTCAAACTCACGATGATCCTTTTACCTCTGCCTCCCCAGTGCTGGGATTAAAGGCATGCGCCACCACGCCCGGCTCCTGGCATAATTTTAACAGGGTTTTAATAGGTAGCCCAGGCTGGATTGGAACTCACAATCTAGCTCAGGCTGGTCTCAAACTTGAGATCCTCCTGTCTCATTCCTCTGGGTGCTGCGATTGCAGGTATGCACCACCATGCCCATCTCAAGATCTATCATTAAGGATACGAGGTTTCCTTCACAGTGTGAGGACAATAGAAAAACAACTACTATTCCAAAGGAAAAACTAAGGCTCTGAGATTTGCCAAGTCAGGTACTGCAGTTTGGTGGAGGAGACAGTTAAGTTTATGTCAGGAAAAGAATTTTGATCAAACAAACTATGAATTTCCCACCTGAGCCACACAAGGATACCCATTACCACAAAGGAGCTGAGTTTTGTGCAAAAAGCTTCAGCCCAAATGATGACTTCCCAGTGGGTAGGTGGCCAAAAGAGCCACTGGGGAGCCATCAGCAATGACAAAGAGCCACTGGGGAGCCATCAACAATGACAAAGAGCCACTGGGGAACCATCAGGGTTGACCAAGGAAATGACTAAGATCCAAGACACTACATCCAAATGAGGGGATGCTATCTGAGATTACAAACATTCTATTGTATATTTATTCACTTATTTGAGAGAAAGAGAGAGAGGGAGAGCGCAAGTATGGGTCCATCAGGGCCTTCTGCCATTATAGATAAACTCCAGGTGCACGTACCACTTTGTGCATCTGGCTTTACGTGTGTTTTGTAGACTTGAACCCAGGCTTTGCAAGCAAGCACCCGTAACCACTGCTCTTTCTAGCCCTGAGATTATAAGCTTTCTGTTACAAGATGGTTAAGTTTTGGGGATCTAATGTAATTATAGTTAAGAGTACTGTGTTGTAGACTTGCGTTTGCTAAGAGAGTGGATCTGAAATGTTTTCCCCCAGATGGCAGACAGGTAACATGATACGTTCACTGACTTGGTTGTAGTTAATTGATTAAAAAATATATGTTTATTGAATCATTGCACTGTAAAGCCTGCACTTACACAGCTTTGTCAATTACATCTCCATAAAGCTGAGGGGTGGGTAACATGCAGATATGGTTCGTATTAAAAATGATAACTAGGGCTGGAGAGATGGCTTAGCGGTTAAGGCGCCTGCCTCCTAAGCCTAAGAACCGGGTTCCAATCTCCAGGTCCCACGTTTAGTCAGATACAAAGTGACGCAAGGGCGCAATGCCGCACTTGACCACAAGGGGGCGCACGCATCTGGATTTCGTTCTCAGCAGCTGAGAGGCTGCTGGCACGTCCATCTCTATCTGTCTTCCTCTCCCTCTCTCTCTATTTCTCTCTGTCTTTCTCCAAAAAAAAAAGAAAGAAAAGAAAAGAAAAGAAAAGAAAAGAAAAAAAGATAACTAAACAAAGAGGTTAAAACACTAAATGTCAATGAAAAGTGATTATTACATAGTACAAGAGAAAACAGTCTATGCCAACCTATTAATGCCACAGCTGTGCATACTGTTGATATGTACTAATATCTCTAGCACTATATCATTCATCTTTAGATCTATTTTGCACTATTTTATAAAAATAGATTTTTTTTTCGAGGTAGGGTTTCAATCTAGCCCAGGCTGACCTGGAATTCACTATGTAGTCCCAGGGTGGCCTTGAACTCATGGCAATCCTCCTACCTCTGCCTCCCAAGTGCTGGGATTAAAGCGTGTGCCATCACACCTGGCTATTTTTATAAAAATAGATTTAATATGAAATTCTATTCATATATCTTTTTTTTTTTTTAATTTTTGGAGAGAGACACAGAAAGAGACAGACAGAGAGAGAGAGGGAGACAGAGAATGGGCGCGCCAGCAGTCTATCAAGGCTGTGAATGAAATACAGATGCGTGCGCCCCCTTGTGGGCAAGTGCGGCATTGCGCCCTTGCGTCACTTTGCATCTGGCTAAACGTGGGACCTGAGATTGGAACTGCTGGAGATTGGAGCCGGGTTCTTAGGCTTAGCAGGCAGGCGCCTTAACCGCTAAGCCATCTCTCCAGCCCTCATGTATCTTTTAAAATATACTTTATTTATTTATTTGAGAGAGAGAAAGAGGAGGGAGGAGGAGGAGGAGAGAGAATGAGCATGCCAGATCCTCCAGCTGCTGCAAATGAACTCCAGACTCATGTGCCACCTGTGCATCTGGCTTATGTGGGTCTTGGGGAATTGAACCTGGGTCCTTTGGCTTTGCAGGCAAATGCCTTAACCTCTACGTCATCTCTCCAGCCCTAGTCCTATATCTTAAACACACTTCAATGCACATGAGTATTCTTCTTCCACATAATTTAGAAGACTGCTTGACATTTCACTGACTCCATGTGTCATACTTTAGCCAATTCCCTTTTTTAGATATGGAACTTGCTTCAAAATGTGCATGTTATGACTAGTGCTGCTTTAACTTCTTTAGGGAAAAATCTTTGCACACATTAGTAGATGTTTTTATTATAATCTTGGACATGGGACTTGTTAGCTTAAAGGACAAGAATTTTAAATTGTTTAAATTGTTTCATCGGTATCAGTCCAGAAAGAATATGTTCATTCATAGTCTCACAGAAGAGTATGGGAAGTTTCTGGAAAACTCATGTTTTTAAAGGAAAGAAAAAACATCCCAATAACTAAATTTTGAATGGGCTTTGGAGTTACATGAAATGAACTCGAACCTAGGCTGTTCCACTTACTGACACTTCAGACACCATATTTAACCTCAGTTTTCTCCTGAGTGTGTTGAGATCATATCTACCTTAAATTTAGGATAGGATTAAATAAAACAATGAATAAAACTTCTTAGTACAATGTCTGGTTCATCATGAACACTAAATAAGCAGCAAATGGCATGCCTCTGAATATTTTTCCTTCTAGGATTCTCCTATAAAGGCTATAAGAAATGGCACATGGAAAGCTGGGTGTGGTGGCGTACACCTTTAATCCCAGCACTTGGGAGGCAGAGGTAGGAGGACTGCTGTGAGTTCAAGGCCACCCTAAGTGTACAAAGTAAATTCCAGGTCATCCTGGACTAGAGTGAAACCCTACCTGGAAAAAAAAAATGTACATGGAACTGGGACCCAAAGAGAAGAAATTCAGATGACAGCAGGTGGCAACTTGGGAGCCTTGCTGGAGGAGGTGTGTTGTTGGGGTCGAGCTTATGGGTGTCATAGTCAGCTTCTCCTTGCCGGTGTTCAGCGCATTCACATGCTGCTCAAGCCATCCTTTCCCCCAAAATAAACCCTTTCCACCCACAAGCTGCTTTTAGTCAGATGCTTTGTGCCAGCAACCAGAAGGTGCTACAGCAACCACCACACAGCTAGTTCATAAGTATGGGTCAAAAACAGCCTTATGAAAAACCAAAACCAAAACAAACAAACAAACAAAAAACCACCAAAAAAAAAACAAAAACAAAAACAAAAACAAAAAACAAAAAACAGCCTTCAACAAGCCGGGCATGGTGGCTCACGCCTTTAATCCCAGCACTTGGGAGGTAGGAGGATTGCTGTGAGTTCAAGGCCGCCCTGAGACTACATAGTGAATTCCAGGTCAGTCTGGGCTAGAGTGAAACCCTACTTGGAAAACAAGACAAAACAAACAAACAAACAAAAAAAGCCAAAAAACCACCCTTCAAGAAAGTAAATAAAGCCAGGCATGGTGGCACATTAGTTCCAGAACTTGGGAGGCAGAGATAGGAGGATCACCATGAGTTCGAGGCCACCCTGAGACTACATAGTGAATTCCAGGTCAGCCTGGGCCAGAGTGAGACCCTACCTTGAAAAACCAAAAAAATAAAAAATAAAAAAAATTTAAATGATGTAACAATAGTGGTGTCCATGTGGCTGTGTACCAGGTGAAGCTAGAATGAAGGCACGCTAGCACTAGGGGGAAATGAAGATAGGTGGGAACTCTCCCTGTTGCTGTGAGGCCCAGCTGCTTTGTACATTGTTAGGAAATAATGTTATGTTCCAGAAGAATTACAAAAGGAATATTATAAGCCCTGGGATACACAAGTTAGGTGTCACCATAGTGGGTTAAAAACACCCAAGTAGGCTGGAGGGATGGCTTTGCGGTTAAGGCGTTTGCCTGCAAAGCCAAAGGACCCAGGTTCGATTCCCGAAGACCCACGTTAGCCAGATGCACAAGGTGGATCATGCGTCTGGAGTTCGTTTGCAGTGGCTGGAGGCCCTGAAGAGCCCATTCTCTCTCTCTCTTTCTCTGCATCTCTCTCTCTCTCAAATAAATAAAACTATAATGCAGACGACGAGGCAAGGATATTCTGGAGCCCTTCACAAGGAATCTGTAAAATGTTACAAGACATTGCAGGTCCGCCTTTACCAAGTGAAAAGTTCCTGTCAGGAC
>PVKW010032865.1:0-23691 GCA_004027895.1 Orientallactaga bullata
ATATATATATATATTATAACAGAGAATGACTTGAGATGGAAGAGAGTGAAATGAACACAAAAGGGTGATAGACAGAGAAAAGATACTTTGAGAAGAACAGGCTATCCTATTTGCCTGGCACATAGACAGACATTATGAGTCTGGCATAGGCCTAGGCCATGATGGGCATGGCTTTGAATGACAGACTGGGAAGCCCATTCTAACTTCTACACTCAAGAGACTGCGTACATAGAGTCAAACCTGCCAAAACATTAGCAGGTGTCCCTCATGTACACCATGTCTCTTGTTTGTTTCTGGCTTCCTTATTCTTTGAGTATGAAACATCCCAAACCTAGTTTCTCAACTTTTCTTCCTCATGTCCATCTTCCCCTTCCATTTATTCTTCAGGCATTATCAAGTGAATATGAAGGATTAAAATTAAATCATCTATTACTCTATTGTAATAACTGACCACTCCATGTGCTGTAAGAGTCTACTGGCCTTTAGACTTGTGATTTTTCCTCACTATAAATCATTCTCCTAGGACTCAGAGACCTTATATGTCATAGTGTCTTCTATAACCTAGATAGATCTTTGCACATAATTAATGCGCAATAAGCATTTGAGGGGAAATGAACAAACAAGCAAATGGTGATTTGAAATGCCTCTTCTAATTCTTAGTCCAACTACTCCTATTAAAAGTTCTTGCTTTAACTCATCATTTTCTTTCATTTTTATTCTACATTCATCCTTCTGTCTGTAAATATGCTATAACTATTAGATACGTGAGAGAAGAGATCAGCTATGTGCCTTTAAACATTTTACTCTTGGTGTCTTAATAATATTAGCTCCTCGGTAATTATTTTAAAGATGTATAATTTGTATTAAATAAATCAATATTTTACAGATGCTTAATGAGGAATTCTATAGGTAAAGGTAAATTGTAGAAACTTTTCTTTCACAGAAGGTGAGATCCTTGTTTCTAACCATTCATTAAGCATTTAACTCATTATTATTAATTATTCTTCTTTATCTTGTATCTCTTGGCAAATAAATCTTTGACCTTAGGCAACACAGAGTTATATTTCTCCATTTCCATTTTCCTATGAAATGCAGAAATAATGTTGCTCAAAGTGAGGTCTATGGACTAATGCACCAGGACTCCATGCTTATTAAACATGGATTTTCTTTTTCTGTACCTGAATATCCACCTGTATAGCATCTCTGGGATTAAAATCTTGGGGGTTCTGAATTTTTAACAAGTTCTTTGTATGATTCTTATGCAAACTAAGCCTGAGAAGTACTGGTGAAGAGATGTACTAAATAAGCTTCTTCTACAATTCTGAATTCTCCTCTGTAGCAGAAATTGGGTATATGGGCCATCTGGTGAGAGAAAGAGAGAGCTATATTCTTTAGTTATTGCTTATGTAGATTGCTATTGCAGGAAGTTCCCTAGTAATTCTTGTCAGCTGCTAAGCAATGTGCTGTTTCATGTGAGTAATGGTATATTCTTTGCATTATATTATATTAAATTACATTATTTCTCATGTTTCAGGGAAAAATAAAACTATGGTATGATAATTTCTCCTAGGAAGTATTTCTGTTTATATAGATCACATTGTTCATGAATCAGAGTCTCCAAATTCTTTCAGGGAGTTTCCCATGTATTTTAGAAAGCTACATTAAATTCTTCCAGCTCTGGGTCCAACTTGGTATATTGTTGGTGCTTATGCTTCAACATGGTTACAACAGAAGGGTAGGGGATTCAGTGGCCGTCACAGACCATTGAGGACCAACTTGGGACAGAAAATGAATCCCTATTGAGGCAGGATATGCAATTCAAAAAAAAAAGGAAAATAATTGCAAAAATCCCCAGACAGGAATAATTTCCCTCTCTCTGGAAAATTTAAAGTAGGTTCTTAGAGAAAGAGTGAACTGTATGAGCAATGGGAGATGGAAATAAAATTGTGGCAAACAGAATGATGGCCCAAGTGTGTGGGGGGGGGGTGTGTGAAATGGACTCAGGAGGAGAAAAAATATTTAGTGGAGACCAAGCTAAAATAAAAGTAATTTCTGACTGCTTCCAAGATTCAGCATGTTTTTTAGCATTGTAGATATCTCTCACAAGCTGGAGATAAGAGTATTGCTAGGAACTTGCATACACATCTGAGGCAAGAGTAACTAGAACAAACACTTAGTATAAGGGGAATGAGATTTTTAATTAAGACTGCCCAGGAATTTAATATTTAGGGCACGCAAATGCACATTCATGCACTTGTACATATAGAATAGTTTCTCTTAATTAATTAAAACTCTTCATGTGACTAGGGCTGAGAAACACTCAGGAATAGCTCTAGGAATTAATTACATTGGAAAACTCATCACAACTTGCATTTATAAATAGACAAAAACTACTGAGGATAGCAATGATGGTGTTTCATGTTGGTGCCATGATGTCATCATTTTAAAGCAGTTATAGATGACACCTGTCATCTTCCTAATCATCTCACTTACTCTTCACCACAGGTAAAGCAAGTTGACTTGGGGATTCTGGAATGGCTCAGATCTGGTACAACCTTTTTCAGTGAATAGAGAGATAGACAGTTGTAATGAGCAGACATTGAACCCTCAGCCTTACCATGACTGGTCCTTCAACTTGTCTGAAAAGACTGCTACCCAGCAGGTAGATATGAACAGCTTCTGCACTTTATTAAGGACACCAGATGGTGTCCTTTACTAAGGACAGCTCTGATGGTGTTGGTGTTTATTTTCTGTTTTGTTGTCAAGTAGGTTTTATTTAATAAACTGTGGTGTGTTTGGTACGTTATAGATTTATGATTGTGATGTCCCCATGTTGGACTGTTACCTTCATGAGTAAGAAGTGGCCTTCTTTGTCCTTTTAGGTTACTTTTGGTTTGGTGTCTATTTTATCAAATATTAATATAGCAACACCTGCTTGTTTCTTGTTTCCATTTGCTTGGAATATCATTTTCCATCCTTTCACCCTGAGGAGGTGTCTGTCTTTAGTGGTGAGGTGGATTTCTTGAAGACAGCAGATGGAAGGGTCCATTTTTCTGATCTACCCTGTATATTTATGTTTTTTTGATGGATGAGTTAAGACCATTAATATTTAAGGTTATAACTGTGAGGTACGATTTAATCCCAGCCATGATGCGGTACTTTGTGGAGTTTGATGCTTTCCTGGGCTTTGTACTTTTTTTGAGCCTGCTCTAGTTTTGGTTATGGTGGTCTTCTTCTTATAGGCTCTTGAGATTGGTTGTTTGACTCTTCTGTGTGGAGTATTCCCTGAAGTATTTTCTGTAGGTTTGGCTTTGTGTTCATATAATCATATACCTGACTAATTTGATGGGAAGTTTTCCTTTCACCATCTATTATAAGGGATAATTTTGCTGGCTACAGTAGTTTGGGTTGGAAGCCATAGTTCTTTAGACTTTGAAGTGTTCCATTCCAGGTCCTTCTGGCTTTCAGGGTTTCCATTGAGAAATCTGAGCTAATTCTTATGGGGTTGCCTTTATATAGAGTGAGCTATTTCTCTCTTTTATTCAGTGTTAAGAGCTTAACTATGATGTGCCTTGGAGAGTTTCTTGTTTGGTCCTGTCTGTTTGGTGTTCTGTGAACTTCTTGTATCTGGATGGGTCTCTCTTTTATGAGATTAGGAACATTTTCTTCAATAATTTTGTTGAATATGTTTTTTTATGCCTCTGGCCTGGATTTCTTCCCCTTCTGGCATATCCATGAATTGGTTATTTGGTTGTTTTAGGGTATCCCACAATTCCCTCCTATTATCTTCATTAATTACCAAAAAACATCAAATAAGACCAAATCCAAGGGGGCAGCTAGATCATGGTAGATTCTGAAGGTTAACAGCATTTACAGTTTAATGTCTTGTACCTTCCAGGTAAATTAACTTATTTAGGAACATCAGACAAGAAAAAGAAGACAAATTCCCACCTGAGAGTCTCTAAGATGAGTTATCCATTTGTGGGCAAAATATTGAATAGGAAGAAGTCTACCCAGCCAAACTGAGAAGTCCCTAAAGACTACACTGTGTCTTCCCAATTGTGCATCTTCTATTTTCAGTGTGTCATGGGTTATCTGGATGCAAATATCAGAGATCCAGAAAGTTATCAATTCTTCTAGACCATTTCCCATGTGGAAACATAATCACCCCTGCTATGGTGAGTCTGGGTTCACTGGATGAGTATGACTTACCAGGCTAAGACCTCTAAGTACAGCAACACCCAGCAAGAGGAGAAGGACTTCTGAAAAGCCAGGCAGTAATTTCCTAATGCTAGTGCTATAACAGGGAGCCAAGCAGATTTCAGTTCTTAGACTCCTTATGGTTCAGTGATTGATGAAGAGAACAGGAGATTTTCCAAGATAACTGAGGCAAGCAGCCTACTTACAGCAAGCTCTTCTCTCTTGGGTGTTACCGTTTCTTTCTACTTGGCAAAGGGAAACCATCCATATGCAAGATCACAGTGACCCACATTAGGAACCAGAAAACTAGGTTGTAAAAAGAGAGAGAGAGATGGAGGGAGAGGAGGGAGAGAGTACATCAGATGGACAACACATGGATAAATTAAACACAAGTCTGTCCTCCTATATTTACATTGGGTTTAATAGGTTTAATATGTTTAATGCATGACATTTTATATAAACTTCTACATATAGGATATAATGCTTATAAAATCACATTAGAAAGTGCATCATACTTAGAGGTACTGTTGTAATAACAACTGCACTAGTAAAATCTAGCATGAATATAAATAGCTCTGCTATTATAAGTATAATAATTATTATCATCATTATAGTCACTATGACTATTGTCATATTTTTGAATAAGAGATGACAAGGTAGCATAAGACAGAAGACATATGACACATCTAAGCCTAAAATAGACTGAACAAAAATAAATTCTTACAATGCCAGCATTTATGCCATTGCTCTTTAGAAAAGATTTCTTCCCATGTAGTAGTTTCCTAAGAAAAGCCCATTCAATGGTGAGGTTATGATCATGGTGCCTGATGCCTTAGGCATATGAGCCCTTTCCATTTCATTCTATCCTATGAGATGCTAGATTACCTCTTCTGTTTTAACTATTACTACCCTATACCCCTAGTACTCTCCTAAAAAGTATCAATGGAGCACCATAAATGGAGCATGCACATTTTAGGAATTTGATATGAGGCATGTACTAATGTATGTTGTAAAACTTCAAGTGTAGTGGAAATCCATGTAGAATGGCACAGAACAGGGACTGTAGTAAACAAACCAAGTATAAATCAAGAGCTAAATGACTCCAAGAAGTTTCTAAAGAATGTTGAGCTTAGCCAGGAGTGGTGGCATACACCTTTAATCCCAGGACTTTGGAGGCAGAGGTAGGAGGATCACCATGAGTTCAAGGCCACCCTGAGACTACATAGTAAATTTCAGGTCAGCCTGGACTAGAGTGAAATTTTACCTCAAAAACACTAAAAAAAAAAGAAAAAAAAAGAAAGAATGTTGAACTTTAATAAAAATAGGGATAATGATGAGGCTAATTTCTTAGTGACATTTAGAAGAAAAATGTAGTGAGTATAAGCAAAACACCTAGCAAAATAGTAATCAATGATAGTTTTCTCTATTGGTTTCCTTTCATCAGCCCTTTCAACTAGTCCCTTTTAGAACAACCCCAACTCCTAACTCCCTGTTTTCAAGCTTTTTCACATTACAATGTTTAAATAATGAACAATTGCTAACTAGAGATCACAGTCAAAAGTAGAAACTGTGGGGGCTGGGGAGATGGATTAGTGGCTAAATTGCTTGCTGTGAAAGCATGAGGACCTGAAGTTGTATCCCCAGCAGCCAAATAAAATTCCGAATGTGATGACATTTGTCTGAAATCTCAGCACTGGAGAGGGAGAGACACGGAATCCTTGGGCTCACTTATTGGCTAGTCTAGATGAATCAGTGTGCTTGCTCTAGGTTCAGCAATAGACTCTGTCACAATAAAGTGGAGAGCTATTAAGGAAGAATACTTCTGGCCTCCAGAAACATGTGCATGCACATGTGCTCCTACACACATATGAACACATGCATGCATACCACACACACACACACACACACATTAACAACAACCACAACAAAAAGAGAAAATGTGGAAAGGATCAAAACATTAAAAACCAACAAATGATGAGTATTCATAATTTTATGTATTTTTCTAGTACCAGAAGAAATACATGTCAATATGAACTATCAATTTATAATCATCAAATTAGCAAGTATAAATGTAGCAATGTATACTCAGGGAATGATAACAAAAATGGACACACTCGAGTATTGTTTGAGAAAATAGAAACTGTTAGAAATTCTCCCTTTATCCATGTCCTACATATATGTGTACATATATATATATATATACACATACATGGATAAGACATATCTTTTCTACAGTGATCCATGTACTATGCCTGGAAATGTATCTCAGATATAAACAACAGGCTAAATATTTTTAAAACACCAAATTCTCAAAAACACACCTTTCAAAGTTACCTTTCAAAGTTACTCCATAGGATAGAGCAGGAGACCTGGCTGAATTTAGGCTTCTTTTGTAACAATCACAACATTGATTCCACTGGAAGAGGTTAATTGAACTTTCACGATGGTACATTTCCTCTGGAACCACACAATATTCCATCAACTATGTACAAGTGCCTGCTAAGGAGCCAAGCATAAAGCTGGGTTTGTTCTCCCAAAAAGAAACAGGTAATCAAGGCTAGTTCCTACCAACTCTCAAGGAGTTTATAGGGGAGGAAAAGCACATTACACCCGACTGCTAAGCCTTGAGCAATGAGTGCTGTCATATGGGCACAACACAGTGCTTGAGCAGAGAAACCTCTCCACATCAAAGCATGGGCCAGATGACTTTGGAAACTATTTTCCATTTCCAGGTGAAGCAGAGCAGGTCTGCGAACAGCAAGCAGCTGTGATGCCATGAAAGAACACCAGTCTGGAGTTTAGAATATGTACGTTCAAATTATCTTTCTGCTCCTGCTTTAGAATTTTGATAAATTGCTTGAAGTCATACAATATCACTTCCACTGTATGTGAAAGAGAGAAGCCATATTCCACAGATTTGTTTCTCAGATAACAAGGATTAATGCCAGATACAGTGCAGGATGCTCCAAGGATGACAGAAAATAAGGATGCATAGTAAAGAGTTAAGAGCTCCACAGACTTGAGGAATAATTGTGGCTTTACTAAGCCGTTGTTTATTCAGGCATGAGGTTGCTAATATGTTTCCCCAGATAACCAATTTCATGGAAGATTGTGGGATGACATACTGCTCTCCAGTGGTTTCCCAGGAAATTCAAATATTTGCAATTTGGGGGAAAAAAAAGCTAGTCACATGACATTACATTGGACAAGTTAATTAATGGAATGGCATAACAAATGCATTGAATAGCATGTGGTGATGAGGTCTTTTATATTAATACTTATAACTCATGAGCAGACTCAGGCAGCATATCTTTCCATTACTCTAAATCCTACTCCTCAGTCCTTTCCTGGAGCGAGGATGCAGTCTTGTGGAGGCTGTTACTTCTGTAATCAGCATTCTATTAAATGTACTGAAGTTTGGAAGCAGCCAGAAATTTCCTTTTAGCTAAACCTCCAGGAAAAGATTATTCCTTCATCCCCAGCACCCGCCATGCTTTATGTGCTCAGCAACTGAAATTGTTTACCCCATCCCATGTTATCTGGAGAATTGTTACTTACTCTTTCCAGCTTGGCAGGTGATTGTGCACCTCACTCTTGGGAATGTGCTTTCCTTCTCACCATCAAGGTAAAGGTAGTGCCAGTGTAGTTAGGAGCCAGGTGAGTCCCTTTTAACCTGTTTGCTTGGAAATTTCCATCACTGTACCCTTCCCCCACTTACTCCTATTATTAGAGGTTATTATTAGAGGTTGTCATTTTATAAACTTGAAACAATGTATGATTAAAAGCATTTTTGAGGCTCCTAAGAGCTCATCACTGAAGCAGACTTAAAACTCACCCACCAGGCTGGAGAGATGGCTTAGCGGTTAAGGCGCCTGCTTGCTAAGCCTAAGAACCTGGTTCCAATCTCCAGGTCCCACGTTTAGCCAGATGCAAAGTGATGCAAGGGCACAATGCCTCACTTGACCACAAGGGGGTGCACACATCTGGATTTCGTTCACAGCAGCTGAGAGACTGCTGGCGTGCCCATCTCTATCTGTCTCCCTCTCCCTCTCTATCTGTCTTTCTCTGTGTCTCTCTCCAAAAATAAATAAAGAATAAAATAAAAAAAAAAACTCACCCACCATGGCTCAGGCAATTTTGAGGAAGAAGGGTTGGAAAGATTCTAAGAGCCACAGGTTGAGACATCATGACCAGAGGCATTTTCTCTCCCCGAAAATAAATGGCTACTGCTCCCACAACATGTAAACTACAAGCTCATGGAGGATAACTAACTCCACTGAGGAGCATGCCCAGCGGAATGGGGGCAGAGATGAGGGAAAAGAGGGTACCAACACATGATGTATCCATATGAAATATATTAATAATAATAATAAACATAAAAAAATTAAGAAAGCATTTTTACCAAACCTTGCTAGTAGATAAATGTACCTGTAAGGTAAGGCATGGATTACAAACAAACATACGCTTGCTCTGTAAATGGATTTTCAAAACAATTGAATATTTATTCAATCTCAGTTACCGCTTCTAAACTCTTCCAACATTGGAACTATAAAGCCACTGCTGCCTCCACACGAATGTGCTCTTGGAGATTTACCACTCCCAGACTTCCCTCTGGCATCATTGAGATCAAGATCACCACCTGTGACCATGGTTTGCTGAGGCCCATCCCTGCTCAAAGAGTGATCCAACCACTTACTCAGTTCTTCCTCATATTCTTATAGCAAATGAGACTCAAAAGTCATGAAAGATAAGGGTAACTAATCCTGGTAGAGAGAACATAGATTTCAAGGTAGAAGGAAGAAATGTAAGTGGCCCTTGAGAAGGGACCAGGTTCTCAGAATGGTCACATTGTATACAGAAAGAGAGTCTGGTGGGCTGCATATGAAGTTACCTATTGGGTGTTTAGAGGTGTTTAGAGCCAGCTCATGCTTGCTTTTCCTTCTCTCTCTCTCTCTTTGCCATGCTTTTCTCTGTCATGATCAAACTTACCCTCCAACCTATTTAAGCCTGAAATAAACCCTTTCTTACAAAAAAAAAGAAAAAGAATGAAGAAGAAGAAGGGGAAGAAGAAGAAGAAGAAGAAGAAGAAGAAGAAGAAGAAGAAGAAGAAGAAGAAGAAGAAGAAGAAGAAGAAGAAGAAGAAGAAGAAGTTACCTCTGGGTATTCAAGAAACTGGAAATAGGGATATCAATGTCCTAAGTACTGAAATATGTTTTTTCCCACTTTACAATTATGTAAATGTGTAAGTCAGAATATGATAGGTTCTCCTGCAATAACAAATTCCCAAAGGCTTTATGATGTATAAAATAAATGCTTATATAAGGTCTATGGAAGGTTACAAGTGTTCTTCTCATATATCTGGGAAAAATCCTCTATCCTGCATGACACTGCCTTCACATGTACCATCTGCTCATTTCCAAAGTAGATTGAAAGACCGAAAGGTGTCAAAGTTGTCACTAGAACACTTGGCCCCCCAAACAACTCAGATCACTTCCCCTTTTATTTCATTGGCTACATTGATCCTCTCTAACTGGATTACTGGGAATTTTAATCTACCTGTGAATGAGAAAAGTGGATATTGCTCTGACTACAATAATTCTTTGTTCAAACATTCAATTTGTTCATGTATTTATTTATTATCCATATGCACACATGTGTTCTTATTATATTTACTAGATTACAGTCTATTGTTATGTATTGTCATTATGTATCTTGTTGCTTAAATTGTCCAGGATTTGTCCGGCAAGAGTCCCTTAGGCTGAATTTGTGTCCTTTGCCTTGTTCTGCTATCCTTTAAGCTCCGCTGATTCTTTCTGGCATAGAGAGTTGTCTCAGGCTCCTTTTTAACTTTTCCTACCCATCTCTGAAATTAGTCATTCTCCTACAGAACGCTCACTCGTTCAAGTGAAAAACAGCCTTTAAGAAGCCAAAATATGGATGCTGGATGAGTTTGCTGTTTCTGGGGTGTATCATCAGTTTTCCCTCAGGGGATTAGGGTAGGGAATAAACATATGCATACACACATATGTATACACGTATCAATAACCATTTTGGTAACTGTTGACTCATTTTATGTGTAAATTTACAGGTCACTGGATGTGCACATATTTGATGAAATATTACTCTGGGTATGTCTGTCTGTGAACAGTTTTTGGATGAGATAGCCTTTTAACTTTGTAAACTGAGAACAGAAGATTGTTCTCCCAGATGTCCCAGATGTTGGGCTCATCCAATCTGTTGAAGGCCTGACTAGCATAAAAACACTAAGGAGTAGAAGATTTTCCCTCTGCCTGTCCATCTGTGAGCTGGCCGTTGGTCTCCTTCCTTCAGACACAGACTGGAGCTGCACCCACAGCTCCTCTGGGTCTCCAGCTTTCCAATGGCAGATGCCAGAGTTTTTCTTTTTCTTTGTTCTTTTTCTTTTTCTTTTTTTTTTTTATTAGTTATGTAGATAGTGTGTATACAGTCATGCTGGTATCATCATTATCCTCCTCCCTGGCCTCACCCCTCTGAAGGGACTCTTCATTGGGGAATGTGGGTCGTGCATTGTGGGGGTAGCCATCAGTTATGGGAAAGAGGTAATTTCTTTGTGAATAATGTCCCAACTTGTGGCTCTAACAATCTCTCCACCCCTTCTTCCATGAATTTCCCTGAGCCATGTTGGGATTGTTTTCTGTCTACTTCAGTGATGACGTCTAGGGAGCCTCTGTGTCTCTGGATCTCTGGTTTGGTAGGATTTGAGTGTTCTCTGTGTCCATCTCCTTCACCCTTGTGTTGGTACCAGGTTCACCAAGAAAGCAGCATTCTTGCTCATTTCCCCCATTTCTTTATGGTTTCAACCAGGGCTCTGGTGAGATGGATGGGCTGATTTTCTCCTCAGGTTCTGCATCTGAGAACCAAATTCTCTAATGGAGAGAGACAGGTCAGCACCAAGTAAATGTGATAACCATTATTATTATTATTATTATTATTATTAATCTTTTAGCTCACAATTGGTAGGAGCTTGATATTGGAGAGCATGCTCATTTTTTTTGGATATGGTTCTGACTTGTTTCCCAGTTCCAGCTATGGGTTCTGTTGCACTGAGCACTTCTGTTAGCCAAATCAAGAGCAGTTGGTTACCCACCATGACTGTGTGCCACTATTGCCCTTGTGCGAGCATCACATCAGGTTGTTTGCTGCTGAGAAGCTTAGATCATGCATTGTTTGGACAGTTGTTGGTCACTTTCTCTCAGTTGCTCATGTAGCACCTTCTTGCACTAGACAAGCTAACTGTCTGGGGAATGACTCTCTACTGACTGCAATATTAATCATGAATTATGTATGTAATGTTGCATACATGAAGAACAGATTTCATCACTTCCTTATGGAGAAACCTCAAATGTGAGTCATTTACTTGCTTGTTCTTGGGATAAGGTGTCCAACCAGAAGCAACTTACAGAAGAAAAGTGTTTATGTTCATCTTACAGTTTCAAGAGAAAATCTATCATGGTGGAGAAAACATAGCCAAAGCAGGAAGCTATATTCACATTGTTACATCTGCAGGGAGGAGGTAGAGAGAGAAAGAAAGAACAAGCAAAGCTAGGTTATAACAAATGAAGGCTCAGGGCCCAGGGACCCACGTTCTCCAGGAAACTTTACCTCCTAAAGGTATCACAACCTTTCCAAGTTGTACCCAACAATTGGGAACTAAGTATTTTAAAACCTGAGTCTCTGGGGTACATTTTGCCTCCAAACCAAGACACAATACAATCACCAAACTACATACTTCACATAGGTCAACATCTTCAGGTGATCTATACAAGTCCAGAAGTGGTATATCTTTAACTAAAGGTACAACTTTATTTTGCCCTCCCCCAAATTTGAAGCAAGAACAGCAATGTACAATGAACACTGGGAAAGAGAAAGAATAAGAAAATCTCATGGTGGACACTCATCCATAAACATTGCTGACTTCTACATTCTTCAACTCACATTTCACTGGGTGAGATTATTAAACAGTCTTGGTTATGTGTAGTGGTCCAGGGAGGATAGTAGAGCAAGAGAAAAATGTACACTAGAACTATCTAAGATTGTTACTCAAATCTCAAGAAATATTTTATGATAAATAGTACAGTACTTCATATAATATATTAAAATAATTTATTTTTAAAACATTTTCTTTTTTATATTTTATTTATTAATTTATTTGAGACAGAGAAAGAGGCAGAGATAGAGAGAGAAAGAGAATGGGTGTGTCAGGGCCTCCAGCCATTGCAAATGAACTCCAGATGACTGCACCGCCCCCCCTTGTGCATCCAGCTTATGTGGGTCCTGGAGAGTCGAACCAGGGTCTTTTGTCTTTGCTGGCAAATTCCTTAACCACTAAGCCATCTTTCCATCTGGAAATAATTTATTTTTATACTCTATAATTGTAAAATTCTGGACACATTCATCAAATCCAAACTCCTTTGCAATGTTTTTAATCCTTCCCTTTATGTCCTAAGTATATGTCAATTTTTTTATATTAGGAATGGCCACTCAGAAATGTTGGTAAGATGGACTTCTTGCTTAAGAAAATGCCAGCAAAGGGCAGGTGACCAAACCATCTTCATCTCAGCTTTGTAGTCAGAGCTGGACCATGCAGGTTTTCAGAACAGTATCATAGAAGCATCTTAGACATTAGTACAGGTAAATATGTGTTAGGATCTGTGAATAAGCATAAAAGTTTTCACTTGGCCAACATGTAAGTATATATACTGAACCAAAACCCTGTGGATGTGAAACAACAAAATGTTCAGTCATAACAGTTTCAGTAGCTCATGAAAACTCCCCAGGTACTAAAATCTTATGAATGTGAGTAATATGAAGAGACTGAAGGAGATTGTGGTTATCAATGACTCACTATTAAAGTTTATCTCTAAACCAAAAGAGAAAGAATAATTAAGCTTATATAGCCTAGCAAGTAGAGATCACTGGCTCTACAGACAACCAACTCTTCATTGCTGTCAATAAATTCTCTTCATCTATTTTATCTTTGATATAGTGTTTAAAGAAAAATTGTCATATGCCACTATGACTAGAACAGCTGTAACTGTCATGTCCTTACATATAAAACCTAAAAGCAAAAAAATAGGAGTGACAAGTAGTACCATCTTGTCTTACACTATATTCTGCATTTCTCGCTACCATCAGAGTAAAACCATCTCCAGTAATACTCAGTGGTGTTTGCTTCATGCTACATTTGCTGAGATGGAGGCATATGCCCACCCCTATGTGCATTCAGGAAGGAAAATGAAGTTAGTGTAATTCTCCTGGGCACTTTGGAGAAACCTCCAAATGTGAATCTGTCAGAAGGAGAAAGAAGATGCGTCTGCCGAGAGTCGTCGTAGCAACACGACATTTTTTATCTCAACACTGTTGTGCTGAAACCAAAATCTGGGTAAAGAAAGCAGCAGGATTTCTACTTCTTTAAGCTATCTACTTCCTAGAGTAACTTGGCAACTGCATGATCACACGATAGCAAACACTTTTAGGAATAATATAATTGACCTACATAAGATAGCATTTTAGATGAGGGTGTCATTTCAAAATGCTGACCAGAACCTTTCGGTCTATAAAGATGAAAGTAATAGTGAATGGAAGTAAATGTGCAGCAGGATTCAGGAACACTCTGTCCCACACTTATTAACCAATGAGGCGACTGTGGCTATGTGACATTCCTGAGTCACACACTGAGTTTCAGAAGAACATGATTTGCCCTTCTAAATAATCACTAAGTAGATAGCATTCCATTTAGGCCATTCATTCAGTAATTTTAGAGATGTTGAAAGTCTAGGTGATAATTAAAGTTAATTATCATGTTACTCTGAATCTGCATGTTTGAACAAATGGATTTGGGGGAGGGGCAACTATGGACATCCAGCCAACTCTCCCATTCCCTTTTTGCTCCACACCCCATTCCACCACCTGAGCCAGTGGAAGACTTGAAAATCTTGGACATCTTCAGAACTTTTGTGATACTAGAGGCAAAAAATTACAGATGGTTTGGAACTGAAAATAAAATTCTTAAAACTGTTAGGTAACTTAGTTACTCTTATTTTCATTTACTATTTTCCCCCATTATCTTCCTATTGATAATATTTAGAGTTGGGCATAGCTAAAGATTACTAGAAAAAAAGAAGATAAGGATATAATTTTAAAAATGGATGGCTTAACTTTTTACTCATTCTGATTACAAACAAGTTCTCCCATACATGAAGCATATTTACTTGGAGACTGGGTAGGGCCTCTTACACAATTAAATGTCTGCATGTTCTTACACAGCGGAGTGGAACATTAAGACAGGCTGAGGTAGAGTTTGATGATTCTGGACTGGCAGCTGGTTTTCTACAGATATTGACTGGACTGAAAGCCTTAAAAAAGGAAAGTAAGTGATATCCTCTATATTGGGAACAATAAATGGGCTTTTTCTCACATAATGGCCTTGAGAAATTTGCAATGACATCAATTACTATTTTGAAGAATTAAAAGATCTAGGCTTATCTGGAAATAATGTTAACAAAGAAAGAATTGAGCTTTCATGCTGCTGGAGGAAGTGGCCACCACTTTGAAAAAAATTCGGTGTCATCTAATAAAGAAAAGGTTTACATGATATGGTCTGTCAAATCTATTCATTGAGAGCTACCCCAGAAAAACTTTTGCAGGGAACAATCTAACAATGTAACAGTGTAAGCTAAAGGCAGCCTAAATACCCATCAGCTGATACATAAATTATGTTCAATTAATATGGTATAATAGCATACAAAGATGGCCACAAATAAATTATAACTTCTTGCATCAGCTGAATTTCTCAAATGTGATATTGAGCAGATGTAACCAAAAGAAAATATAAAATATGTTTTCAGTTTTGTAAAGGTCAAAAGTACCAACACAAAACTCAGTTGTTAAGGGACTTCCTTGGGGTGTTCTTGTTATAACAAAATATGTTAGACTGACTAATTTGTAAATAAGAGAATAGATTTCTCATAGATCTGAAGTCTGAGAACCAACAGATTCATTATCTGAAAATTTCCTAGACAACATCTTCCAACTGCACTTTAGCTGGTGAGGGGCCTGTAGAACTATCTCAGGCCTCTTTCACAGGGCTCCGATCCCCCTGATGAAAGCACAGTCCCCACAGCTTACTCATCTCCTACAGGCCCAACCTCTTAATACTATTGCATTCGGCATTAAGTCTCAAAATAGGAACTTTGGAGGGACATCCACATTTAGACTATAGTAAGAATGTACATGTGGATGTTAAGACTACAGAGACAGAAGGGAAAAAATGATTATCACAGAAACAAGGTGTAGCACTTCCCTTCTCATTGCTGGGACAAGACACCTGTCCAGAAGCAGCTTATGGAAGGAAAGGGTTTTATTTTGGCTTACAGTTTCAGGTGGAAGCTTCATCATGGTAGGGAAAGCACAGGCAGAACAGGAAGCTGGCTCACATAGCCAAGTAGGGAACAGCAGGAAGGAAGTAGCAAAAGTGAGCTGGCTATGAATATACTGTGGTCTCCAGCTATACCACTCTGAACGCACTAGATCTTGTCTGAACACACTGTGGTCTGTACTAATAAACCTCAAGGTCTGTCCCCACTTATAATCCTCCTCCTGCAAGGCTCCACCCTCAAAGGTTCCACAACATTCTCAAACAGCCATCACCTGAGACTAAGTTTGCAAAGTACATGAGCCTATGGAGGTATTTTAGTCAATCCACCACACTAGAACAGCTTTTTCCCCTGACGGCTGAGAGATGCAGCACACCATTAGGGAGGAGGCTCTCAGCTACCACCAGGGTTTTCACTTTTAACATGATGGCTAATAAACTGATGATAATTTTTTATTACTGTGGAAACTATACACATACATGATAAATATGATTCTCTATATGTAGTAGATTTCAAAATGTCAGAAAAGAAAGTTGTAAAATCTGCTTTTGATACAAGGGTAAGAAAATGTTGCTTTTGCATCATGTAGAGACCAACTCTCTTCAGTATGGACATTTCTGCTTCCCCAGGCAGAAAAGTGGCAAAAATTATGGGGAAGAAAGCATATTTTAAAAAAGTATTGGTTGAATTTTGTCTATGATCTCTTAGGACACCCAGGCTTGACAGTAGGTAGACCTAAATACTAGGCCAGAAGACAAGCATCTTCCAGCACTTATAAGAAGAACAGTGATAATTTATAGCTTTGAAGAAAGAAATATATTTAGAGCATTTTGCAGGGGAATCATTGTAAACAAATGACATTGCAGATTTATTAAATTGATTATGGTTTTCCAATTATACTTGCTGAAATAGCATAGTTATATTTTCAACCAGGATTCCCCAGAATAATAAATCAGAGCTTGCCAGAAATTTAACTGATGATTGGAAAGCTGTCTGATTGCATTTTCTCTGACACTTTCCCACTGGGAAAATAAATATGAACAATCTTCATCCTGACTGGCAGCACGGGCCAGGACAAAATACATCATGCTGCACACAAAACTTCCTGTCTTCCTTTTCTTCACAATGAACATAGATGTAAGATTCTGCACAAAGTGTCTGTTTTCATGATCTACTCACTCTTAAATTGGTGGGTAGTACATGGTGAGTAGTTCAAATATGCAGGGTAACCAAGTCTCCTTACAGTTGGAAGTAATTCTATAAAGCAGCTAGTTTTCATTTGTTTAAAAAACAATGTAGATCCTTTCATGTGGATTCTTGAATTGAAAGATGAGTACTGATACAGGGATTTGAGATTCTTTGAGATTGACCCAATCCTTTTTGGCACTTGAGTGCACTTTTAACTCAGGAATTTACCAGATACTCATGGTCACACAAAATATCCACTGAATCAGTGGTCTTCAGGTTTTTGTCATGTGAATTTGAAAAATAAAATGCACAGACCATAGAAAGTAAGTTTTACAAGGATTTTATTAGAGGACGTAAGAGAAGGGAAGAAAGCAGAGCTCCTATATAGCAGGAAATGGGATACCATTGGCAGCTTTTGCCTTGGAATTAATAAAGCTTTACTGGATGTGGGGATGAATTGGTTGGTCTAATTCCCATGCTAGAGGTCCAGACTCTTTGTAGTCTTAGTCACATCTTCATCTCTTGTTCCTAGGGAAAGGGAACTTCTTTAGGGGAAAAAATAGCTAAGGAAAGACTCTTTTGACATTTCTAGTGTCCAGCAAGGAGGAGGCTGTGAGGACTCCTTTAGGGGAAAAGAGATGAGAAAGAACCAGGGCCCCCTCATAGGCTCAAGGACATTTCCTGCTTTTAGTCACAAAAACTATACACTTTTGGTGTCCTGCTATCCTCAAAGCCAATTTCTATGTCCTGTTCTTCATCAGAATGATTCCTGAAGAAAAGAGAGGCCAGGTCTGATGAGCAAGATTGTATTCCATTGATTGTGCAAAGGTCTCACAGAATTTGACTTTTGTATCCTTAATGCTAGAGAACAAATCTTAAAATTTCTTGAAAATCTTTTTGGAACTAGGAGTTCTTTAGGACCTTCATGATAGGCTATTTCAAGACATCTATGTGAAACTACCCTGGTTTGTGGGCTCTGAAATAATTTCATGAAATGCTTCATCATTTGTTCCTGTTGAGACAATTAAGATGACTGGACCCAGAAGGATAAAAGAAAGTATGTCTTTGGGCCTGACTTAAGATTTCCACTGTGCTAGAGATCAGAGAAAAATCTGGCTTCTCCTTATCTCTTGCCTAAAGCAGTTCCCTAGACCTGTTTTACCATGAACAATCTGAGCCCTTCCCTGGGAGGTAGTTCTGTTTCCTAGAATTTAAATCTGATCTCGATACTGTGGTTGGTTAAGGACAGTGCCAAAACTTGGCTTCATGGCTGCCCTCCTCTTGATCCAGCCCCTAGTCCATACTAATCAGCTTTCACTGGCACACCTGAACCTGAAGGTGAAGCCCACAAAAATAAGGTTGTAAATTACCCTTACCAGGGGGACAAGCTCTCTTGGCTGGCTCCTGAATTTCTAGGCTCTGGCAAGCCTTCCCCAGCCAGCCTGAGATGGGGGGGGATGCCCTACCCCTCATGGGCTCTCTTCTGCCCTCCTGCCCCCACATGGCAGGAACACTGTGCACTATCTTGTCTTTCCTCTCTATTCCTTTTCATGTTTCTTCCAGGCCCATCACATGAGCTCTCAGACCACGTAACTATAACCATTTTTTTCCCTGGGTTTTATACTTCCCTCAATATATGTAGTAATTCAATAGTTACCTTTCTCAGTCTGTTTTGCCCAATTCTTTGGTTAAAAAGAGACACAAACCCAGGGTTTGGGGTTCAAGGACTCTTTCCTGAATCCCAGCAACATTCTGTTATAATATGCTCAAGAGTGGACAATTGATTCTCAGTAAAAAATCATCAGTAACCTTGGAAACAGAGAAGTAAGCCATTTATTTTCTTCTACCATAATAAAAGACAGGCCATAGAATTGAGTTGGGAAATAATTAAAGGGAACGTCCAGAAGTGTATTATCTGACATATATAGTCAGTCATGGAATCCCAGAGATAAAGGGGACTATCTGAGGATCACTTACCAATCAACTTGTAGAGGTGGCTGAGGGTATTAAAAACCCTGGACCCTCTCCTGACTCAGTGAGAGTAGAGAATGTTCTGAAATTTGACCGGTTCTCTCAAGGAATCTGACAAGTGAGAGGAGCATGTCCTATAGATGGAGCACAGTAGCCAACACTCCATAAAGTGTTGCATATCAAACCATTCTACCCTCTTCTCCTGAGAGTACATGATCCTGGCCTTCAAAGGCTGAATGTTCATGTAGAGAGAGTAATGGGTTATATGCTTTTCTGGGAGATTGAGCAAAGGTCAGTGTGGTAAATAGCTCCTTTGCAGGTTGAGGAAGAGGATGTAGGGGTATGTAGTTGAAGTTAAACAAGCTTTCAGAGAAAAGGTGACATTTGACATAACCTAAGGATATGTTTCCAGTCAGGTGACATATATTTTCTAGATAGTGTATATGGGGGCATGAGTATGCCTGTTTGGATAACATTAATCTTAGTGTTCTGACAATATGAGATTTCCTCAAATAATTACCCTTTTTTAATTGTTGGAGACCACTAACATGACTGAACATTGCTGAAAGTATGCTTGACATGCAAAATCAACTTGAGTCAAGAATGGCTCAGCGTTTAAGGTGCCTGCCTGTGAAGCCTAAGGACCCAGGTTTGATTCTCCAGGTCCGGCATAAGCCAGATGTACATGGTGGCCCACGTGTCTGGAGTTCCTTTGTAGTGACTAGAGGCCCTGATGTGCCCATTCTCATTCTCTCTCTCTCTCGCTCTCGCTCTCTCTGTCTCTGTCTCCAATAAATAAATAAATAAATCAATAAAAATGAATTTTAAAAAAAAGACCAACCTCAAAAAAAAAAAAAAAAAAAAAAAAGAATGTTTATGATGGAAAAGCCAGATAAACATGTCTGCTGATGTAGGCTGAGGAATTCAGCTGCCCCACCTCAAATTAGAAAAAATTGAAAAAGTTAAATCCTAACCACAGGCCCCCATGCTGTTTATGTAGCCAGATTCCTTCCTAGACAAACAAATCCTTTAACTTAAAATGAAATGCCATTGCAGCAAGGAAGTTCTCTCAAGACAGTGTGTATTATGTGATGCAGATGTAAGCTACTTGTGATACATACATAAGACTAAGAATAAAACCGTGGGCCAATGATGGGGCCTTTAATTCTTTGAGACAGAGAGAGTCCTGGTCCCTGCACTTTCAATTTCTCCAAGCATGGCTCATTAGAAAATTTAGTTTTTTTAAAAAAGTAGAAAATAGTGAGCCAGACATGGTAGCACATGCCTTTAATCCCAGCACTCAGGAGGCAGAAGTAGGAGGATCACCATGAGTTCAAGGCCATCCTGAAACTACATAGTGAATTCCAGATCAGCCTGAGCTAGAGTGAGACCCTACCTCAAAAAGCCAAATAAATAAATAAATAAATAAATAAATAAATAAAATAATAGAATAAAAGTAGAAAATGAAAGGATTTGTCCAATGACCAACAGATAAATCCTCCAATTTGTACCCTCTGAAATGCTACTGCCTTCACCCTATATCTAGAAGCAGAGCATTAGGGGATAGGGATGAACAAGTTCTTCCCAGACATACATAGGGGCAAAGATAATATGAAGAAAATTACAATAAAAAACAGAGAGCATTGTACAAAATAAATTTTCATTGTTATGTATGAAAGACCATGCTGTTTATGTAAAATTAGAAATTTAGATTTAAATATATCTGGTGATATGCCCTGAAAGAAAACTCTGTGTGTGTGTGTGTGTGTGTGTGTGTGTGCGTGCGCGCGCACACGCTCCATGGCATGTGTATGGCAATCAGAAGGTGTTGGTCCCCTCTGTCTACCCAGTTTGAGACAAGGTCTTGTTGTTTTGTTACTATGAAGGCCAGACTAGCTGGCTCATTGAGCTTCAGGAAGCTCCTGACCCTGCCTCCCAATGCCATATGCACCTTGTGATGGCACACAGTAGGACCCAAACTCTGGTCATGGTGACAGTGTCCCAAGTGCGTTTCGCCATTAAGCTAAGTATCCCACCCAAGAAAAACATTTTTCTTCCAACTGATTTTTTTTTTATTTTTAAACATGTATTACTATGTTTAACTTTTCGAAATATCTATCAAAAGCCTTTAGGAAACCCAAGTTGTCAAACGTGAACTCTCAGACATTTCACCTGTTGCTTGTCAGAGTAAAGTGCCACTACTTTCCAGATAGGGATACTCTGTTGTGAGTCATTCATTCATGTACTCGTCATTCAATGGACAGATATCAAGGATTACAACATGTAAGGCTGAATTGTACATTTCTTGAATATTTTATATCAAAGCAAAACTACCAGAGCTACCAAAATACGTGTATCGCTGGAAAGAAGTTACATACACAAAAACAACATCAGAGCCGTGGGATTTTTCACCATGTTGTAAAGCAATGCTAGCATTAGGCTTTTATACAAGAAGGAGGGCTAGTTGGGAAAAAGGAAGGGGAACAGTGGGAGGAGGTAAGAGAGCAGAGTGGGGATGAATGATCAAAATACATTATCCATCTGTGTGGATGTAATAATGAAATCCATTGTGTATACTTAATATATGCCAAAATTTAAAAGAATTTTATAAGTTAATTTTTGGTTATTTTTAACCACATCAGTGCTTTCCTGGAGGGAGGGATGGATGGGATCAGTCTCGTCACTGAGTGCTATCCTTTAATCCTCACCTGTCTTGTATTCACCTAGTGTACATTCATAAACCCAGAGAATGCCAGCGCCTGAAGATAGACCCAGAAAATCTCATAAGTGCATGATCCTACCTGTCAGGATCCTAAGAAAGATGGGAAAGGGAAACGCACCTGTCTTTTCCTCTGTACTGAAGCCTGCTTGTCCTGCTTCCCACTTTGCTCAGTTTTTCATTCCTCAGACTCAAAGCCACATCTAGTCACACCATCTGCCTTAGCCAACTTGTCTGGATTGATATCCTGGCTCTTTCAGCTGTGTTTTAGAGCAGAACTTCCAAAGTCCAACTTGATGTCATTGGAGGAAAGTTTGTCGTTTTTTTGGTGGAAAGACAGAAGATAAAAATGATCCTTTATCATATCAAAGACAGGCAGGCAATTGAAAAGCACACACACAGAAGGATTTGGTTCAAATCTCTGTCACTTACTACCTGGCTTTAGTGTTACTGAACCCCAGTTTTCTTGTACATAAAAGGCTGGAGGTTTTAATAATGTGTAAAAACATTGAAACCTACTAACTCACCCATAGAAGATAAATAATAAATTTAAAGGGAATGAATTCAAGATCAAGTGAATGATTCATGGAGTAATGTCATCTTTAATTATAGTCATTCATTTGTATGTTCAAAATTTGAAGAACATACTTGTTTAAGTCAGGTAAATTCCAAAAATTAATGATAATTAATTTTAAATAGTTTATTTACTTGAGAGGGAAAGAGAGAAGAATAATAGGAGGAGGAGGAAGAAGAAGAAGACGATGACACAGGGAGAGTATATGTGGGCATTCCAGGACATATGTGCCACTTTGTGCATCTGGCATTGCATCAAACTCTGGCCAAGCAAGTACCTTAACAGAGGCATCTCTCCAGTCCAATAGTTTTATATTAAAAAAATAAAAATAAATTTTAAAAGTGCATATAGTGACATTCTAATGTGGAGTTTCCTCAGCCATCCCACAGTCTGAGATGTTCCTGGCTATATGCAGCAAGTTCAAATAACACCCAAGAGAGGAAGTTTAAACACTACAAGGTGAATATGGCATGTTTCAGTTTTGTTCTATTCTGCACTTTATTTCTTATAGCAGAATAGGAAAACTCTCTTTGCAATTTAGATTTGTATTTTAAACTTAAAAGGGCAGCAAAATGAAATGTTTTTGAAAGTGAACTTTCATTATTCTTTGAATCCATAATTCATAAAAACATAATTTATATCACACAAGAAAACAAGAGAGGATGATTTTAAGATTACAATTGAATCTTATTTGGAACTTTTTATTTTAATACTTTCATTTTGAATTTCACATTGAAACGTGAAATGAAATGGGCATAACATTATCACAGTGCAAATGTATGTGATTAACAGCAGGCAAAATTATTATTGTTATAAGTTAATACAATTGATTTTGGCTTTGTGAGGCTGAAAACTGTCAAAATTTACTAATACATTGTGCTTTTTGTGTACAGTTTCTCTATTTGTTAATATAAGATTTAAATTTTCCAATGCAATGTTTTCTACAATATTATAAACACTGTCCCCATCACTGTTAGCCAGCCACCACATATTTCTTTGTAAAGATTAAGTCTTTCAAGAAATATCCTTAAATACCTACTATGACAGTACTCTAGGAACTAGACAAAAGTCATGAACATGGATCTTAAGAAAATTTTACAACTCATGAGAAGACACATGCCAGCAGGAAAATTATAGTAGGTATGGGGAGGACTAGGGCAAGGGTGTATTACAGGTGAACCAGGTGGAACCAATCTTAATGTTGTAAAGGATTTCAAGGGGAATCTGGGTGAACAGTTATTTTATCAGTCATCCAAGAGCAGGAGTACCAGCCACTGACACTAGAGTAGTATTATGGACTGAACCTAAGATGTCCCTCAAAGGCTCTGTGTTGGGGACTTTGCCTCTTAATACCAGCCAACAGGCTTTCAGGAAATGCTGGGGGTTCTGGCTGAGTCAATGAATTAACCTATTGATGGATTCATAATATGCTAGCATTACTGACAGAGTAAGTCACTGGGGACATGGACTGGAAAAGTGTGTCTTATCTGCTTCCTTCTTCCTCCTCTTCCAGCTAATTAGATTGCTTACATGCTTGCCTGCCTTCCTGTCTGCTTTTTCTCTCCTTCCTTCCTTCCTTCCTTCCTTCCTTCCTTCCTTCCTTCCTTCCTTCCTTCCTTCCTTCC
>PVKW010032866.1:0-23689 GCA_004027895.1 Orientallactaga bullata
GTAGGGGGTTTTAAGGGGTTTGGCTGGCCAATCATTGTATGAGGTGGTCACCTTTTTGTGACCTGTCTCCAGAAAGATCATTTCCTAACCGGTTTCTCTCGAGCATGGGACTGTAGCGGTTTTCACACCAGGCCTGAGCAGGATGCCATGTTCACAAAAGCTACTTCCTGGTTTCTTCTGCCATGTGGTTAGGGCAAGACTTGCATTGTGTCATACAGTTCAACTCAGCAAATGAGTGCGGTTTGAATGAGTTGCTTTCCTATGAAGAGGATTTTATACAGTTAGTTCAAACTTCCTTGGTTTGTGCAATCTAACAAGATGTACAACTTAGAAAGGTCGTTTCATTTCTTCATTGCCAAACACTGTACTGTTTGAAATAGGCTTGTTAAACTCAGCAAATTAGTCTGATTTGAATGAGTTTCTTTTGTATAAAGAGGGTTTTACACAGCTAGTTAAAACTTCCTAGGTTTGTGCATTCTAACAAGAATTGCAACTTAGTAAGTTCATTTCATTTCCAATGTAGTTTGTTCAGTAAAGAAAAGCCTTCATTTCTGAACAGTGTACTGTTTGAAAGAGGTTTGTTCAGCTCAGAAAATGAGTGAGATTTGAATGAGTTGCTTTCTTAGGAAGAGGGTTTAATATAGCTAGTTCAAGCTTCCTTGGTTTGTGAAATCTAACAAGTTGTACAACTTAGTTCATTTTATTTCCAATGTAGTTTGTTCAGTGAAGAAACACCTTCATTGCCAAACATTGCACTGTGGAAATAGGCTTGTTCAACTCAGCAGATCAGTGCTATTTTAATGATTTGCTTTCATATGAAACGGGATTTATAAAGCTAGATCAAACTTCCTTGGTTTGTGCAATCTAACAAGATGTATGACTTGTTGAGTTCCTTTCATTCCCAATGTAGTTTGTTCAGTATAGAAACATCTTCCTTGGGAAACACTGTACTGTTTTAAATAGGGTTGTTCAACTCAGCAAATGAGTCAGATTTGAATGACTTGCTTTCAGACAACAAGGATTTTTATACAACTGGTTCAAACTCACTTCATTTGAGCAATGTGATGAGATGTACAACATAGGCTTGTTCAACTCAGGAAATGAGTCTTATTTGAATGAGTTGCTTTCGTACAAAGACAGTTTTATACAGATAAACTTCCTTGGTTTGTGCAATCTAACAGGATGTATAACTTAGCAAATACATTTCATTTCAAATGTAGTTTGTTCAGTAAAGAAACACCTTCATTGCCAAACACTGTACTGTTTGAAATACATTTGTTCAACTCAGCAAATGAGTGCAATTTGAATGAGTTGCCTTTACTCAACCCACTTTGTACAAAAGCATCTCATTCAAATCGCACTCATTGGCTGTACAGCTTCTTTCAATTTTTGGCAATGAAGATGTTTCTTTTCTTAGCAAACTACATTGGAAATGAAATTAACTTACATAGTTATTCAACTTATCAGAGTGCACAAAACAATGAAATTTGAATTTGCTCTACTCAACCCTCTTCATACAAAAGCAATTCATTCAAATCACACTCACTTGTTGACTTCGCAAGCTTATTTCAATTTTCTGCAAAGAAGATGTTTCTTTTCTCAGCAAACTACTTTGGAAACAACATGTACTTACTGAGTAATACAACTTGTTAGACTGTACAAACAAACAAAGTTTGATCTTGCAGTACATAACCCTCTTCATACAAAAGCAACTCATTCAAGTTAAACTCATTTGCTCACTTAGCAAGCTTATTTCAGTTTTCAGCAATGAAGATGTTTCTGTTCTTATCAAACTACTTTGGAAATGAAATGATGTTAGTGAGTCATACAACTTGTTAGATTGTCCAAACCAATGAAGTTTGAACTTGCTGTACCCAACCCTCTTTGTACAAAAGCAACTCATTCAAATTGCACTTATTTGCTGACATAGCAAGCATATTTCAGATTTTGACAATGAGATGAAGTTTGAACTTGCTGTACTCAACACTCTTCATACAAAAGAAACTCATTCAAATTGCACTCATTGGCTGCACAGATTGTCTCAGTTTTCGGCAATGAAGATGATTCTTTTCATAGCAAACTACTTTGGAAACAAAATGAACTTACTGAGTTATTCAACTTATTAGATTTTACAAACCAATGACATCTGCACTTGCTGTACACAATCCTGTTCATCCAAAAGCAACTCTTTCAAATCACACTCATTGGATGTACAGCTTATTTCAGTTTTTGGCAATGAAGATATTTCTTTTCTTAGCAATCTACTTTGGAAACGAAATGAATTTACTGAGTAATACACCTTGTTAGGTTGTAAAAACCAAAGAAGTTTGGACTTGGTGTACTCAATCCTCTCCATACAAATCAACTCATTTAAATCACACTAATTTGCTAACTTAGCAAGCTTATTTCAATTTTTGGCAATGAAGATGTTTCTTTTCTTAGCAAACTACTTTGGAAACGAACTGAACTTACTGAGTCATGCAATTTGTCAGATTTTACAAACCAAGGAAGTTTGAACTTTCTCTTCTCAACCCTCTTCATACAAAAGCAACTCATTCAAATGACACTCATTTGCTGACTTAGCAAGCTTATTTCAGTGTTCAGGAATGAAGATGTTTCTTTTCTTAGCAAAATACTTTGGAAATGAAATGAAATTACTGGGTTATACAACTTGTGAGATTGTACAAACCAAGGAAGTTTGAACTTTCTGTATTCAAGAAAAGAAACATCTTCATTGCTGAAAACTGAAATAAGCACACTAAGTCAGCAAATGAGTGGATTTGAATGAGTTTCTTTTGTACAAAGAGGGTTGAGAACAGCAAGTACAATCTTTTGTGGATTGTAAAATCTAACAAGTTGTATGACTCAGTAAATTCGTTTCATTTCCAAAGTAGTTTGCTAAGAAAAGCAACATCTTCATTGCTGAATACTGAAATAAGCTTTCTAAGACTGCAAAAGAGTGCCATTTGAATTAGTTGCTTTTGTATGAAGATGGTTGTGTACAGCAAGTTCAAACTTCCTTTCTTTGTACAATCTATCAAGTTATATAACTCAGAAAGTACATTTAGTTTCCAAAGTAGTTTACTAAGAAAAGTAACATCTTCGTTGCAAAAAACTGAATTACACTTGCTAAGTCAGCAAATGAGTATGATTTGAATGAGTTGCTTTTGTACAAAGAGTGTTGAGTTCAGCAAGTTCAAATTTCCTTGGTTTGTACAATCTAACAACTTGTATAACTTAGTAGGTTCATTTCATTTCCAAACTCGTTTGCTAAGAAAAGAAACGTATTCATTGCCGAAAACTGAAAGTTAGTGCAGGCAATGAGTGTGATGTGAATGAGTTCCTTTTGTATGAAGAAGGTTGAGTACAGCAAGTTCAAATTTCCTGGCTTTGTAAAATCTAACAGGTTTTTTAACTTGAGTACAGCAAGTTCAAATTTCCTGGCTTTGTAAAATCTAACAGGTTTTTTAACTCAGAAAGTTCATTTCATTTCCAAAATAGTTTGTTAAGAAAAGAAACATCTTTGTCTCCAAAAACTGAAATAAGCTTGCTAAGTCAGTAAATGAGTCTGATTTAAATGAGTTGCTTTTGTATGAAGAGGGTTGAGTACAGCAAGTTCAACCTTGCTTGACTTGTACAATTTAACAAGTTATATAACTCAGTTAAGTTCATTTTGTTTCCAAGGTAGGTAGTTAATAAAAGAAGCATATTCATTGCTAAAAACTGAAATAAGCTTGCTAAGTGAGCAAATGAGTGGGATTTGAATGAGTTTCTTATGTACAAAGAGGGTTGAGTACAGCAAGTTCAAATATCCTCCATTTATACTATCTGACAAGTTGTCTTACTCAGTAGGTTCCTTTCATTTCCAAAGTAATTTGCTAAGAAAAGAAACATCTGCCTTACTGAAAAATGAAATAAGCTTGCTAGGTCAACAAATGGGTTTGATTTGAATGAGCTGGTTTTGAAATTGGGTTGAGTAAAGCACGTTCAAACTTCTTTGTATTGTACTATCTGACAAGTTGTATATCTCAGTAAGTTCTTTTCGGTCCCAAAGTTGTTTGTTAAGAAAAGAAATATCTTCATTGCTGAAAACTGAAATAAGCTTTCCAAGTCAGCAAATGAGTGCGATTTGAATGAGTTGCTTTTGTACAAAGTGGGTTGAATACAGCAAGTTCAAACTTTGTTGGTTTGTATAATCTAATAAGTTGAATAACTCAGTACATTCATTTAGTTTCCAAAGAAGTTTGCTAAGAAAAGAAACATTTTCATTGCCAAAAACTGAAACAAGCTTGCTAAGTTATCAAATGAGTGTGATTTGAATGAGTTGGTTTTGTACAAAGATGGTTGAGTACAGCAAGTTCAATCTTTGTTGGTTTGTACAATCCAACAAGGTATATAACTCAGTAAGTTCATTTAGTTTCCAAAGTAGTTTGATATGAAAAGAAACATCTTCATTTGCAAAAACTGAATAAGCTTGCTAACTTGGGAAATGCGTGTGATTTGAATGATTTGCTTTTTTATGGATATGGTTGAGTACAGCAAGTCCAATCTTACATGTTTTGTACAAGCTAACAAGTTCTATAACTCAGTAAATTCATTTCATTTCCAAAGTAGTTTGCTATGAAAAGAAACATCTTCATTGCTCACAACTGAAATAAGCTAGCAGCAAATGAATGCAATTTGAATGAGTTGCTTCTATATGAAGTGGTTTGAGTACAGCAAGTTCAAGTGTCAATTTTTGTGCAATCTAACAAGTTGTATATCTCAGTAAGTTCATTTCATTTCCAAAGTAGTTTGCTAAGAAAAGAAACATCTTCATTGCCAAAAACTGAAATAAGCTTGCTAGGTCAGCAATTGGGTGTGATTTGAATGAGCTGGTTTTGTATGAATTGGGTTGAGTACAGCAAGTTCAAATTTTGTTGCTTTGTACAATCTAACAAGTTGTATAACTCAGTAAGTTCCTTTCATTTCAGAAGTAGTTTGCTAAGAAAAGAAACATCTTCATTCATGAACACTGAATAAACTTTGTAAGTCAGCAAATGAGTGCAATTTGAATGAGTTGCTATTGTACGAAGAGGATTGAGTACGCAAGTTCAATCTTCCTGGGCTTGTACAATCTAAAAAGTTCTATAACTCAGTAAATTCTTTTTGTTTCCAAAGTAGTTTGCTATGAAAAGAAACATCTTCATTGCCAAAAACTGAAGTAGTCTGTGCAGCCAATGAGTGCCATTTGAATGAGTTGCTTTTGTACAAAAAGGGTTTAATAGAGCAAGTTCCAACTTCGTTGGTTTGTACTTTCTGTCAAGTTGTATATCTCAGTAAGTTTATTTCGTTTCCAAAGTTGTTTTCTAAGAAAATAAACATCTTTATTGCCAAAAACTGAAATAAGCTTGCCAAGTCAGCAAAGGACAGTGATTTGAATGAGTTGCTTTTGTACAAAGTGGGTTGAGTACAGCAAGTAAAAACTTTGTTGGTTTGTACAATCTAATAACGTTGAATAAGGCAGTAAGGTCATTTATTTTCCAAAGTAGTTTGCTAAGAAAAGAAATATTTTCATTGCCATAAACAGAAACAAGCTTGCTAAGTCAACAAATGAGTGTGATTTGAATGAGTTGCTTTTGTACAAAGAGGGTTGAGAACACAAAGTTCAATATTTCGTGGTGTGTACAATCTAAAAAAAATTGTATAACTCAGTAAATTCATTTCATTTCCAAAGTAGTTTGCTAAGAAATGAAACATCTTAATTGCCAAAAATAGAAATAAGCTTGCTAAGTCAGCAAATGAGTGCAATTTGAATGAGTTGCTTTTGTACAAAGAGGGTTGAGTATAGCAAGTTCAATATTTCGTGGTTTGTAAAATCTAAAAAAATGCATAACTCAGTAAATTCATTTCATTTCCAAGGTAGTTTGCTAAGAAACATCTTCATTGATGAAAACTGAAATAAGCTGTGCAGCCACTGACTGCAATTTGAATGAGTTGCTTTTGTACGAAGAAGGATAAATACAGCAAGTTCATTCTTCCTTCGTTTGCACAATCTAACAAGCTGTATAACTCACTAAGTTCATTTCATTTCCGAAGTAGTTTGCTAAGAAAAGAAACATCTTCATTACCCAAAACCGAAATAAGCATGCTAAGTCAGCAAATGAGTATGATTTGAATGAGTTGCTTTTGTATGAAGAGTGTTGAGTACAGCATGTTAAAACTTCCTTGGTTTGTACAATCTATCAAGTTATATAACTCAGTAAGTTCATTTCGTTTCCAAAGGAGTTTGCTAAGAAAAGAAACATCTTCATTGCCCAAAACTGAAATAAGCTTGCTAAGTCAGGAAATGAGTGCAATTAGAATGAGTTGATTTTGTTCAAAGACGGTTGAGTACAACAAGTTCAAACTTCCTTGGTTTGTTCAAACAATCAAGTTGTATATCTCAGTATGTTCATTTCATTTCCAAAGTATTTTGCTAAGAAAAGAAGTATCTTCATTACCAAAAACTGAAATAAGCTTGCTAAGTCAGCAAAAGAGTGGGATTTGAATTAGTTGCTTTATATGAAGAGGGTTGAGGACAACAAGTTCAAACTTCCTACGTTTGTACAACCTAACAAGTTGTGTAACTCAGGAAGTTCATTTAGTTTCCATGGTAGTTTGCTAAGAAAAGAACAATTTTCATTGCCAAAAATTGAATTAAAGTTGCTAACTCAGGAAATGAGTACGATTTGAATGATTTGCTTTTGTACGAAGAAGGTTGAGTGCAGCAAGTTCAATCTTCTGTGGTTTGTACAATCTAACAAGTTGTGTAACTCAGTAAATTCATTTTGTTTCCAGAGTAGTTTGCTAAAAATGAGCTGTGCAGCCAATGAGTGTGATTTGAATGAGTTGCTTTTGTATGAAGAGGGTTGAGTTCAGCAAGTTCAAATTCCTGGGTTTTTACAATCTAACAGGTTGTGTAACTCAGTAAGAATATTTTGTTTCCCAAGAAGTTTATTAAGAACAGAAATATCTTCATTGCCGAAAACTGAAATAAGCTTGCTAAGTCACCAAGTGAGTGTGATTTCAATGAGTTGCTTTTGTTCAAAGAGGGTTGAGTGCAGCATGTTCAAACTTCCTTGGTTTGTACAATCTATCAACTTGTATAACTCAGGAAGTTTATTTCATTTCCAAAGTAATTTGCTAAGAAAATAAACACCTCCATTGCCGAACACTGAAATAAGTTGTGCAGCCAATGAGTGCAAGTTGAATGAGTTGCTTTTGTACAAAGATGGCTGAGTACAGCAAGTTCAAACTTCCTTGGCTTGTACAATTTAACACTTTGTATAACGTGCTGAATTCAATTTGTTTCCAAAGTAGTTTGCTAAGAAAAGAAACATCTTCATTGTCGAAAACTGAAATAAGCTTTCTAAGTCAGTAAGTGAGTGGGATTTGAATGAGGTGCTTTTGTACAAAGAAGGTTGAGTACAGCAAGTTCAAACTTCCTTGGTTTGTATGATCTATCAAGTTGTATAACTCAGTAAGCACATTTCATTTCCAAAGTAGTTTGCTAAGAAAAGAAAGATCTTCATAGCAGAAAACTGAAATAAACTTGCTAACTCAGGAAATGAATGTGATTTGTATCAGTTGCTTTGGTATGAAGAGGGTTGAGTACAACAAGTTTAAACTTCCATGGGTTGGGCAATCTATCAAGTTGTATAACTCAATAAATTCATTTTGTGTCCAAAGTAGTTTGCTAAGAAAAGAAACTTCCTTATTGCTGTAAACTGAAACAAGTTGTGTAAGTAGGTAACAATTTAACAAGTTGTATAACTCAGTAAGTACATTTCATTTCCAAAGTAGTTTGCTAAGAAAAGAAACATCTTCATTGCTGTAAACTGAAACAAGCTTGCTTTGTCAGCAAATGAGAGCGATTTGAATGAGTTTCTTTTGTACGAAGAGGGTTGTCTATAGCAAGTTTAAACTTCCTTGGTTTGTACAATTTAAGAAGTTATATAACTCAGCAAGTTCATTTCATTTCCAAAGTAGTTTGCTAAGAAAAGAAACATCTTTATTTCTGAAAACTAAAATAAGCTTGCTAAGACAGCCAATAAGTGTGATGTGAATGAGTTGGTTTTGTGCAAAGAAGGTTGAGTACAGCAAGTTCAATCTTCCATGGTTTGTACAATCTAACAAGTTGTATAACTCAGTAAATTCATGTCGTTTAAAAAGTAGTTTGCTGAGAAAAGAAACATCTTCAATGCCCCAAACTGAAATTAGCTGTGCAGCCAATGAGGGTGATTTGAATTAGTTGCTTTAGTACAAAGAGTGTTGAGTACAGCAAGTTCAAACTTTGCTGCTTTTTACAATCTAACAAGTTGTATAACTCAGTAAGTTCATTTCGTTTCCAAATAGTTTGCTAAGAAAAGAAACATCTTCATTGCCAAAAAATGAAATAAGCTTGCTAAGTCAGCCAATGAGTGTGATTTGAATGAGTAGCTTTTGCATGAAGAGGGTTGAGTAGAACAGGTTCAAACTTCCTTGGTTAGTAACATTTAACCAGTTGTATAACTCAGTAAGTTCATTTCATTTCCAAAGTAGTTTGCTCTGAAAAGAAACATCTTCAATGGCAAAAACTGAATAAACTGTGCAGCCTATGAGTGCAATTTGAATGAGTTGCTTTTGTACGAAGAGCTTGAGTACAGCTAGTTCAAAGTTCCTGGGTTTGTACAATCTAACAGTTTGTGTAGCTCAGTAAGTTCATTTCGTTTCAAAAGTAGTTTGCTAAGAAAAAAAAATCTTCATTGCCAAAAACTGAAATAAGCTTGCTAAGTCAGCAAATGAGTGCGATTTGAATGAGTTGTTTTGTATGAAGAGTTTTGAGTACAGCAAGTTCAAACTTCATTGTTTTGTTCAAACTAACAAGTTGTATTACTGAGTAAGTTCCTTTCATTTCCAAAGTAGTTTGCTAAGAAAAGAAACATCTTCATTGCCATAAATTGAATTAGGTTTGCTAACTCAGGAAATGAGTGTAATTTGAATGATTTGCTTTTGTTCAAAGATGGTAGAGTACACAAGTTCAATCTTCTGTGGTTTGTAGAATCTAACAAGTTGTGTAACTCAGTAATTTCATTTCATTTCCAAAGTACTTTGATAAAAAAATAAACATTGTCATTGCCAAAACCTGAAATAAGCTGTGCAAAGAGTGTGATTTGAATGAGTTGCTTTTTTATGAAGAGGGTTGCGTACAGCAAGCTCAAACTTCCTGGATTTGTAAAATCTATCAGGTTGTATAACCCAGTAAGTTCATTTCTTTTCTTAAGTAGTTTGTTAAGAAAAGAAACATCTTCATTGCTGAACACTGTACTGCGTGAAATAAGTTTGTTCAGTTCTTTGAATGGGTTGCTTTCATACAAACAGGGTTGCTTACAACAATTTCAAACTTTCTTCATTTGTACAATCTAACAAGATGTACAACTTAGTAACTTCATTTCATTTCTAATGTAGTTTCATAAGAAAAGAAACATTTTCATTGCCAATCACTATATTGTGTGAAATAACTGTGCTCAGGTCTTTGAATGAGTTGATTTCATACGAAAAGGGTTGATTACAGAAAGTTCAAACTTTCTTTTTTTCACAATCTAACAAGAGTTACAACTTGGTAACTCCATTTCAATTCTAATGTAGTTTCCTATGAAAAGAAACAACTTAATTGCCAAACACTGTACTGTGTGAAATAAGCTGATTCAACTCTTTCAATAAGTTGCTTGCGGAAGAGGAAGGATGATTACAGCAATTTCAAACTTTCTTCGTTTCTACAATCTAACAAGGTGTACAACTCACTAACTTCGTTTCATTTCTAAGGTAGTTTTGTAAGAAAAGAAACATTTTCATTTCCAAACACTGTACTGTGTGAAATAAGCTTGTTCTGCTCTTTTAATGAGTTGCTTTTGTATGAAGAGGGTTGATTACAGCAAGTTCAAAATTTCTCTATTTGTACAATCTATCAAGATGTATAACTTTTTATCTTCGTTTCATTTCTTTTTTTAAATTGTATTTATTCTTATGTATACTATTCTGGTTTTACATTCATAGTGGTGATTCCATTATCCTCCTCCCTGTTCTCCCTCTTCCATAGGGACCCTCATCAATGGGGTATGTGGAGCTATGGGGGATAGGCCAAGTCTCTGTGCATAATGCCCCAACTTGTGGCTCTAAAATTCTTTCCGCCTCCTCTTCCACAAATTTCCCTGAACCACATTGGGGTCATTTTTTCTAATGTAGTCTAGTAAGAAAAAAAAAAAAAAACTTCATTGCTGAACACTATACTGTGTGAAATGAGCTTGTTCAGCTCATTGAATGAGTTGCTTTGGTATGAAGAGGGTTGCATGTACAATCTAACAAGGTGTTGCGGTCCCCCCTAAGGCCAGCTCAGGAGGGATGGTAGGGTGTCTGCCGAGTCGGGGTGAGAAGCCCAGAGTCACGACACAGACTCCAGGAGTTGGGTGAAAGCGGGAAGAGAGCCACCGCAAGCTTGTTTATTCAGGAAGTGCATGTGGGTTTTAAGGGGCTTGGCTGGTCAATCATTGTATGGGTTGGTCCCCCTTTTTGTGACCAATGGCAGCCTGTCTCTGGGCAGGACATCTCATAGCAGGCTTCTAGGGAGCATGGGACTGTAACTGTTGTCACACCAAGTCTGCGCAGAATGCCATGTTCACAGAAACCACTTCCTGCTTTCTTCTGCCATGCAGTCTGGTAGGACCAGGCTTGTATTGTGCCATACATATCCTCCTTTTTGTTTTTATTATTAGAAACCCTGAGAGTTATGGTTTTTTGCCAAGCCATTGTTGAACCCAGGCCCCAAGGGATCATCATGTGTGACGGTGCCTGTCTTAGGTTGTCCCATCTCATGGAGTCTTACCCATCATTGGCTACTCACCACCTTGGTGAGAAAACCCGAGGGGGATGGCCTGGTATGGTTTTTTGAAAGCCATTGTTGAACCCAGGCCCCAAGGGATCATCACATGTGACAGTGCCTGTCTTAGGTTGCCCCATCTCATGGAATCTTACCTATCATGGGCTTTCTGCCATCCTGGTGAGAAAACCCGAGGGGTATGGCCTGGTATGGCTTTTAGCATGAGGTCTGACTAGGGGCTAGACGTGTATTGTACCATACATATGAGGCTGTTGCCTAGAAGGCATGGAAGGGCCAAGTGGGCGTGGCTCTGTGGCGTGTGAACAGTCCCAGTGAGCGAGAATCAACTAGAAGAGCCTGAAAAGGACTGGGGTAGGACAGGTTACTGGGTGACTATCATGAGTTCACCCTAGCATCATAGTCAGTAGCATTGAGTGTCCTTTATGGTAGCAGCTCAATATAATTAAAGGAGTTGCAAAGGAATTTATGGCTGCTTGGATGATAGCATTACCAAAAAAGGCATTAATAAACAAAAAAGCAAAGGTGTGGCTAAGGGGAAGTGTGTGCTCGAAGGGGGAGGAATACAGTGAAATTGAGCGGCTAAAATAAAGCCTAGGAAAATCATGAGAATCTAGGCCCACTGCACCAAACAAGTATGACATAAGAAGAGTTGTCCAAAATGGTTTCTGGGAAGTAGTAGTAGGGAGAAAAGGAGACAAACGGAGAAGAAAAAGGGGACGGGGAATAAGTTTAACATCCTGTATGCAGCCTAAGGGGTTTGACATCATCCTCTTCATCAAGGTCAGTCGCTGAGTCAGTGGCTGGCTGGCTGGATGTTTCTGGCAAGAATCCAAACTGGGATCTGTGAAGTTTCTGGAAAGACACAAGCATACCCTCAGCCCTGCATTAAAAGAGGGTGGGGCCCCTTCCAAATATTAGTAAGAGGATCTTTCCAGTGGACTAAGGGTAAGGGTGTCGTGGTTGGTTGGGATATCCAATGTTTGTAGGCTGGGGAGAGTTCTGCCTCATCAAAGGTGAGAAAATTGAGGGTGAAAAGAGCTTCCACTAGGGCCAAGTGGGGTCCTTGGGTGACATAGTGGACTTCTGTTTTATAATTAGTTCCTTTAGGGTCCGGTTCATTCTCTCCATGATGGCTTGTCCTTGTGGGTTGTAGGGAATCCCAAGGGAGTGTTTTATTCCCAAGATTCCATGAAGGATGTGAATTTGGCAGATGTGTATGCAGGGCCATTGTCAGTTTTAATTGACCAGGGTATGCCCATGACCAACATAGAGGTGTTTGTTGCCTTAATTGTCGGGCCCCACGTTGGGCACCCGTTGTTGCACCCCACGTTGGGCACCCATTGCCGGTGCTTTTCCTCCACCACCGGCAGGTAGAGCGGAAGAGAGAAAGAACTGGGCCAGCCACTTCTCTCGAGGCTGAGCGGGAAGGCGGGTGTTGGCAACTCAAACCCCTCCCCCCTAAAACACCAGGGAGAAAAACCACATTGAGCCGCAGAAGTCCGTCTAAGGTGGAAAATCTCTCCCTTTATTGTCATGGGAAGGTATTTATATATTTTGAGAGAGGGTGGGAAAAAGGATGAGATAAAGGTGTAAGGGCCAATATTATTTCACCATGTCAGCAGCAGCTGGGCAAAGGCAGTTTCAGCTTAGGTGCTGAGTCACTTCAAGGACAGGTTGCAAAACTCTACTCAGGCTCTGGAAGCTCGACTAGGTCTCACCGGGAGTAGGCCAAGACTGGCTGGGCTAACCACTAGGCTTCACACCGGGCAGGGCCCAACACTTAATGACATGGGAGGCCTTTTCCCCTGAGAGAGCAATAGCATAAGTAAGCTTAGAGTAAGTGTCCACAATGACATGAACATATTTGAGGTTACCAAAGGAAGGTATGTGGGTAACATCCATTTGCCAGATAGAATTTGGGGTAAGGCCTCTAGGATTGACTCCTTGAGGCTGTAGGGCACCCAAGGGAGCTAGGGGGGCACATGTCTTACAGGTACAGGTTAAATGTTTGCATTAGCTAAGCAAGAGCTCAGGATATAGGGTTTTTAGATTAGTGGGGTATAGATGGGACCTTTGGTGTAAATGTCTACCTTGTTCTAAAGATGGCAAGGAGGAGACAGCAATAAATTTGTCTATCTGTGAATTCCCATCTGCCAGGCAGACTATCGTGTGAGCAAACATGCTCAATAAACCAAGAGTATGATCTGTTTTCAATCTGCAATTGTAAAGTGGAGATGGCAATGTCTATGGGATGATGAGAGGGCCTGGGATTGGCTAAGGGCAGAGAATATGTTGACAGGCTCTTGTTGACAGATCTCTAAGACTCTGATGATGGCATATAGTTCCCCTAGCTGCACTGAATGGGGGTTAGGGAACTTAAGGGCCTCATCTGGTTGATTGGCTCTCTTAACAATTAGCCCATAGGTATGTTTATTGGCATCTGTAAAGGTTGAGGCTGCTAAGGGTATTGGGTGACCGGAAGGCCTGGAGAAATAGTCTTTATGGGTAAAGCCGTTAGGGATTGAAGTAGTTTGTGAGTGGGGAGGTGGTTGTCTATCTCATTGGGGAATCCCGCCATAGCCTGGCTAGGTCAGTCGGTAGAGCATCAGACTTTTAATCTGAGGGTCCAGGGTTCAAGTCCCTGTTCAGGGGTCAGATGTTGCAGTCCCCCCTAAGGGCAGCTCAGAAGGGATGGTGGGGTCTCTGCCGAGTCAGGGTGAGCAGCACAGAGTCACGACACAGACTTCGGGAGTTGAGTGAAAGTGGGAAGCAAGCCACTGCAAACATGTTTATTCAGGAAGTACACGTGGGTTTTAAGGGGCTTGGCTGGTCAATCATTGTATGGGGTGGTTCCCTTTTTTGTGACCAATGGCAGCCTGTCTCTGGACAGGACAACTCGTAGCAGGCTTCTCGGGAACATGGGACTGTAACTGTTGTCACATCAAGTCTGCGCATAATGCCATGTTCACAGAAGCCACTTCCTGCTTTCTTCTGCCATGTGGTCTGGCTAGGACCAGGCCTGTATTGTGCCATACAACAAGGTGTACTAGTTAGTAAGTTTGTTTCATTTCTATTGTAGTTTTATAAGAAACATCTTCATTGCCGAACACTGTACTGTGTGAAATAAGCTTGTTCAGCTCTTTGAATGAGTTGCTTTAGTAATAACAGGGTTGATTACAGCAATTTAAAACTTTCCTCGTTTGTAAAACCTAAGAAGATGTACATTTCTAAAGTAGTTTAGAAAAAAAGAAACATCTTCATTGCCTAACATCGTACTGTGTGAAATAAGCTTTTTCAGCTCTTTGAATGAATTGCTTTTGTATGAATAAGGTTGATCACAGCAAGTTCAAACTCAAGTTGTTTGTACAATCCAATAAGATATACAAGTTAGTAAGTTCATTTCATTTCTAATACATTTTAGTAAGAAAAGAAACGTCTTCATTGCTGAACACTTTCATAAGAAGATAAATATGTTCATTGCTGAACACTCTACTGTGAGAAATGAGCTTGTTCAGCTCATTGAATGAGTTGCTTTCGTACGAAGAGGGTTGGTCACAGCAAGTTCAACCTTAACTTGCATGTAAAATATAACAAGGTGTACAAATTAGTAAGTTCTTTTCATTTCTAATGTAGTTTCATAAAAAAAAGAAACATCTTTATTGCCAAAAACTGTACTGTGGGAAAAAAGCTTGTTCACCTTTTTGAATGAGTTGCATTCGTAAGAAGAGGGTTGATTACAGCAATTTCAAACTTTTCTCGTTAGTACAATCTAAAAAGATGTACAACTTAGTAACTTTGTTTCCTGTCTAATGTACTTTCGTAACAAGAGAAACATCTTCATTTCTGAACACTATACTGTGTGAAATAAGCTTGTTCAGCTCTTTGACTGAGTTGCTTTCATAATAAGAGGGTTGATTAAAATAATTTCAAATTTTCCTTGTTTGTACAATCTAAAAATATGTACAACCTACTAAGTTCATTTCATTTCAAATGTAATTTTATGAGAAAAGAACAATCTTCATTGCCAAACACTGTACTATGTGAAATAAACTTGTTCAGCTCTTTGAATGAGTTGTGTTAGTATGAAGAAGGTTGATCACAGCAAGATCAAACTTAACTTGTTTGTACAATCTATCAAGATGTACAAGTCAGTAAGTTCATTTCATTTCCAATGTAATTTCATAAGAAAAGAAACATCTTCATTGCCACACACTGTACTGTGTGAAATAAGCTTGTTCAGCTCTTTGAATGGGTTGCTTTCCTAAGAAGAGGGTTGATTACAGCAATTTCAAATTTTCCTCCTTTGTACAATCTAACAAGATGTACAACTTAGTAACTTTGTTTCATTTCTAATGTAGTTTCATAAGAAAGAATCATCTTCATTGCCAAAAATTGTACTGAGTGAAATAAGCTTGTTCAGCTATTTGAATGAGTTGCTTTCATGCAAAGAAGATTGATCACAACAAGTTCAACCTTAACCTGCTTGTACAATATAACAAGGTGTACAAGTTAGTATGTTAATTTCATTTCTAATGTACTTTAGTAAGAAAAGAAACATCTTCATTGCTGAACACTGTACTGTGTGAAATAAGCTTGTTTATCTCTTTGAATGAGTTGCTTTCGTAAGAAGAGGGTTAATTACAGCAATATCAAACATTCCTCATTTGTACAATCTAAAAACATGTACAATTCAGTCACATCATTTCATTTCTAATCTAATTTCATAAGAAAAGAACCATCTTTATTGCCAAACACTTTACTGTGTGAAAGAAGCTTTTTCAACTCTTTGAATGAGTTGCTTTCATTCGAAGGGGCTTGATCACAGCAAGTTCATCCTTTATTGCTTATAAAATCTAACAAGATGTACAAGTTAGTAAGTTCATTTCATTTCCAATGTAGTTTAGTAAGAAAAGAAATATCTTCATTGCCGAACACTGTACTGTGTGAAATAAGCTTGTTCAGCTCTTTGAATGACTTGCTTTCATAAGAAAAGGGTTGAATCCAGGAATTTCAAACTTTCCTGGTTTGTACAATCTAACAAGATGTACAACGTAGTAACCTCATTTGATTTCTAATGTATTTCCATAAGAAAAGAACCATCTTCATTGCCGAACACTGGACTGTGTGAATTTGCTTGTTCGGCTCCTTCAATGATTTGCTTTTGTACTTAGAGGGTTGATTACAAAAAGTTCAAACGTTCCTCCTTCTACAACCTATCAATATGTACAACTTAATTACTTCATTTCATTTCTTATGTAGTTTTTTAAGAAAAGAAACATCTTTATTGCCGAACACTGTACTGTGTTTAATAACCTGTTTCAGCTCTTTGAATGAGTTGGTTTCATACAAAGAAGGTTGATCAGAGCAAGTCCAAACTTAACTTGCTTGTACAATCAAACAAGATGTACAAGTTAGTAACTTAGTTTCATTTTTAATTTAGTTTCATAAGAAAAGAAACATCTTCATTGCCAAACACCGTACTGTGTGAAATAAGCTTTTTCAGCTCTTTGAATGAGTTGCTTTATTATGAAAAGGGTTGAATACAGCAATTTCAAACTTTCCTCATTAGTAAAATCTAAAAGGAAGTACAGCTTAGTAATGTTGTTTCATTTCTAATGTACTTTTCATAAGAAGATAAACATCTTCATTGCCAAACACTGTACAGTATGAAATGAACTTGCTCAGCTCATTGATTGAGTTGCTTTCGTACAAAGAGGGATGGTCATGGAAAGTTCAACCTTAACTTTCATGTGCAATCTTACAAGGTGTACAGGTTAGTAAGTTCATTTCATTTCTAATGTAGTTTCATAAGAAAAGAAACATCTTTATTGCCAAACACTGTACTGTGTGAAATTAGCTTGTTCACCTCTTTGAATGAGTTGCTTTCCTAAGAAGATGGTTGATTGCAGCAATTTCAAACTTTCCTCATTTATACAATCTAAAAATATGTACAACCTAGTAACTTCATTTCATTTCGAATGTAATTTCGTACGAAAAGAACCATCTTAAATTCCAAACACTGTACTGTGATATAAGCTTGTTCAGCTCTTTGAATGAGTTGCTTTTGTATGAAGAATGTTGATCACAGCAAGTTCAACCTTAACTTGCTTGTACAATCTATCAAGATGTACAAGTTAGTAAGTTCATTTCATTTCTAATGTAGTTTCATAAGAAAAGAAACATCTTCATTGCCACACACTTTACTTTGTGAAATAAGCTTGTTCAGTTCTTTGAATGAGTTTCTTTTTGTACAAAGAGGGTTAATTACAGCAATTTCAAACTTTCCTCATTTGTAAAATGTAACAAGATTTACAAGTTGGCAACTTCAATTCATTTCTAATGTTGTTTCCTAAGAAAAGAAACAACTTCATTGCTGAACACTGTACTGTGTGATACAAGCTTATTCAGCTCTTTGAATGAGTTTCTTTCATACAAAGAGTGTTGATTAAAGCAATTTCAAACTTTCTTGGTTTGTACAATCTAACAAGGTGTACAAATTAGTAACTTCGTTTCATGTCTGATGTAGATTCATAAGAAAAGAAACATCTTCATTGCTCAACATGTTACTGTGTGAAATAAGCTTGTTTAGCTTGTTGAATGAGTTGCCTTCTTAAGAATAGGGTTCATTACAGCAATTTCAAACTTTCCTTGTTTGCACATCTCTCAAGATGTACAACTAAGTAACTTCATTTCATTTCTAATGTAGTTTTGTAAGAAAAGAACAGTCTTCATTGACGAACACTGTACTATGTGAATAATCTTGTTCACCTGCCTGAATGAGTTGCTTTCATACAAGGGTTGATTACAACAAGTTAAAACTTTCCTTCTTTGTAAAACATAACAAGATGTACAATTAATAACTTCATTTCATGTCTTATGTATTTTCATAAAAAAAGAAACATCTTCATTGCCGAACACTGTACTGTGTGAAATAACCTTGTTCACCTCTTTGAACGAGTTGCTTTCATACAAAAAAGGTTGATCACAGCAAGTTCAAGCTTAATTTCCTTGTACAATCTAACAAGATGTACAAGTTAGTAACTTCATTTCATTTCCAATGTGCTTTTGTAAGAAAAGAACCATCTTCATTGCCGAACACTACTGTGTGAAATAAGCTTGTTCATCTCTTTGAATGAGTTGCTTTTGATGAAGACTGTTGATCGCAAGAAGTTGAAATTTTCTTCATTTGTACATTCTAACACGATTTACAATTCATAACTTCATTTCATTCCTAATGTGGTTTCATATGGAAAGAAGCATTTCATTGCTGAACACTCTAGTTTGTGAAATAAGCTTGTTCAGCTCTTTGTATGAGTTGCTTTCGTATGAAGATCGTTGATCACAGGAAATTCAAACTTTCCTTCTTTTTACAATCTCACATTATCTACAACCTAGTAACTTCGTTTCATTTCTCATGTAGTTTCATAAGAAAAGAAACATCTTCATTGCCTAACACAGTACTGTGTGAAATAAGCTTGTTCAGCTCTTTGAATGAGTTGCTTTCATGAAAAGAGGGTTGATTACAGCAATATCAAACTTTCCTCACTTGTACAATCTGAAAAGATGTACAACTCAGTAACTTCATTTCGTGTCTTATGTATTTTCATAAGAAAAGAAATATCTTCATTGCAAAACACTGTATTGTGTGAAATAAGCTTGTTCAGCTCTTAGAATGAGATGCTTTCATATGAAGGGGGTTGATCACAGCAAGTTCATCCTTTACATGCTTGTACAATCTAACAAGGTGTACAAGTTAGTATGTTAGTTTCATTTCTAATGTAGTTTAGCAAGAAAAGAAACATCTTTATTGCTGAACATTGTACTGTGTGAAATAATCTTGTTAAGCTCTTTGAGTGACCTGCTTTCATAAGAAGAGTGTTGAATCAAGCAATTTCAAACTTTCCTCATTTGTAAAATCTAACAAGACAAACAACTTAGTAACCTCATTTCATTTCTAATGTGGTTCCATAAGAAAAGAACCATCTTCATTGCCGAACACTGTACTATGTGAAATAAGCTTGTTCAGCTCCTTGAATGAGTTGCTTTCATACAAAGACGGTTGATTACAACAAGTTAAAACTTTCCCCATTTGTTCAACCTAACAAGATGTAAACTTAGTAACTTCATTTCATTTCTTAGGTAGTTTCAGAAGAAAAGAAACATCTTCATTTCCCAAAAAAGTACTGTGTTTAATAACCTTGTTCAGTTCTTTGAATGAGTTGCTTTTATACAAAGAAGGTTGACCACAGTAAGTTCAAGCTTAAATGTTTGTACAATATAACAAGATGTACAAGTTAGTAAGTTCTTTTCATTTCTAATGTAGTTTAGTACGAGAAGAAACATCTTCATTGCCGAATACTGTACTGTGTAAAATAACCTTTTTCAGTTCTTTGAATGAGTTGCTTTCATGAGAAGAAGGTTGATCACAGCAAGTTCAACCTTGACCTTCTTGTACAATCTAATAAGATGTACAAGTTGGTAAGTTTGTTTCATTTCTATTGTAGTTTTATAAGAGAAAAAACATCTTCATTGCCGAACACTGTACTGGGTGAAATAAGCTTATTCAGCTCTTTGAATAAGTTGTTTTCATAAGAAGAGGGTTGATTACAGAAATTTCAAACTTTCCTCGTTTGAACATCTCATAAGATGTACAACTAAGTAACTTCATTTCATGTCTATTATGGTTTCATAAAAAAGAACAATTTTCATTGCCGAACACTGTACTGTGTGAAATAACCTTGTTCACCTCATTGAATGAGTGGTTTTCATACGAAGAGGGTTGATGACAAGTTAAAACTTTCCTCCTTTGTGCAGCCTATCAAGATGTACAACTTAATAACTTCATACCATTTCTTATGTGGTTTCATAAGAAAACAAACACCTTCATTGCCGAACACTGTACTGTGTGAAATAAGCTTGTTCAGCTCTTTGAATGAGTTGATTTCGTATGAAGAAGGTTGATCACAGCAAGTTCAAACTTAACTTGCTTGAACAATATAAAAAGATGTACAAGTTAGTAGGTTCATTTCATTTCTGATGTAGTTTAGTAAGAAAATAAACATATTCTTTGCTGAATAGTGTACTGTGTGAAATAAACTTTTTTCAGCTCTTTGAATTAGTTGTATTCATACGAAGAAGGTTGATCACAGCAAGTTCAAAATTAACTTGCTTGTACGACTTAACAAAATGTACAAGTTAGTAAGTTCATTTCATTTCTGATGGAGTTTAGTAAGAAAATAAACATCTTCATTGCTGAACACTGTACTGTGTGAAATATGCTTGTTAAGTTCTTTCAATGAGTTGCTTTCATACAAACAGGGTTGATTACAGCAATTTCAAACTTTTTCATTTGTACAATCAAAAAAGAAGTACAACTTAGGAACTTTGTTTCATTTCTAATGTAGTTTCATAAGTAGAGAAACATCTTCATTGCCGAAAACTGTACTGTGTGAAATAATCTTGTTCAGCTTTTGAAGGAGTTGCTTTCGTATGAATAAGGTTGTTCACAGCACATTCAACCTTACCTTGCTTGTGCAATCTAAGAAGATGTAGAAGTTAGTAAGTTCATTTCATTTATAATGGAGTTTTGCAAGAAAAGAAACACCTTAATTTCCAAACACTGTACTATGTGAAATATGCTTTTTCAGCTCTTTGAATGAATTGGTTTCATATGTAGAGGGTTGATTACAGCAATTGCAATCCTTCCTCATTTGTCCAATCCAAAAAGATGTACAACTTAGTAACCTATTCCATTTCTAATGTAGTTTCATAAGAAGAGAAACATCTTCATTGCCAAACACTGTACTGTGTGAAATGAGCTTTTTCAGCTCTTGGAATGAATTGCTATGGTAGGAAGATGGTAGATCACAGAAAGTTCAAACTTTCCTCATTTATACAATTTAACAACATATAAAACTTAGTAATTTCGTTTCATTTCCAATGTTGTTTCATAAGAAAAGAAAGATCTGCATTTCCAAAAACTGTACTGTGTGAAATAACCTTCTTCAGCTCTTTGAATGAATTGCATTTGTACGAAGAGGGTTGATCACAGGAAGTTCAAACTTTCTTCATTTGTACAATCTAAGAAGATGTCTAACTTAGTAACTTCCTTTCATTTCTAATGTAGTTTCATAAGAAAATAAACATCTTCATTGCAGAACACTGTACTGTATGAAATAAGCTTGCTCAGCATTTGGAATGGGTTTCTTTCATATGAAGATGGTAGATCACAGAAAGGTTAAACTTTCCTCATTTGTACAATCTAAGAGGGTGTACAAATTAGTACCTTCACTTAATTTCTAATGTAGTTTCATAAGAAAAGAAATATCTTCATTGCCAAACAATGTACTGTGTGAAATAAGTTTGTTCAGCTCTTGGAATGAATTGTTTTCATAGGAATATGGTAGATCATAGCAAATTAAAGCTTTCCTCGTTTGTACAATTTAACAAGATATACAACTTAGTAATTTCATTTTATTTCTAATGTAGTCTCATAAGAAAAGAAATATCTTCATTGCCAAACACTGTACTGTGTAAAATAAGCTTGTTCAGCTCTTGGAATGAGTTGCTTTCATACGAAGAGGATTGATCACAGCAAATTCAAACTTTCCTCATTTTTGTAATCTAAAAAGACGTACAACTTAACAAGATGTACAACTTAGTAACATTGTTTCATTTCTAATGTAGTTTTGTAAAAAATGAAACATTTTCTTTGCCGAACACTGTACTGTGTGAAATAAGCTTGTTGAGCTCTATGAATGAGTTGCATTCATATGAAGAGGGTAGATCACAGCAAGTTCAAAGTTTCCTCATTTGTACAATCTAACGAAATGTACACCTTAGTAACTTCATTTCATTTCTAGTATAGTTTCATATGAAAAGAAACATCTTCATTACCGAACACTGTACTGTGTGAAATAAGCTTGTTCAGCTCTTGGAATGAGTTGCTTTCATATGAAGTGGGTTGATAGCAGCAAGTTCAAACTTTCCTCGTTTGTATAATCTAAAAAGATGTACAACTTAGTAACTTCGTTTCATTTATAATGTAGTTTCATAAGAAAAGAAACATCTTCATTGCCGAACACTGTACTGTCTGAAATAAGCTTGTTCAGCTCTTGGAATGAGTTGCTTTAGTGCAGAGAGGGTAGGTCACAGCAAGTTCAAAATTTCCTAAATGTAAAATCTAACAAGGTGTCCAACTTCGTACCTTCATTTCATTTCTAATGTAGTTTCAAAAGAAAAGAAACATCTTCATGGCAGAAGACTGTAATATTTAACATAAGCTTGTTCAGCTCTTGGAATGAGTTATTTTTGTACAAACAGGGTTGATCACAGCAAGTTCAAACTTTCCTGGTTTGTACAATCTAACAAGACGAACAATGTAACAACATGTAAAATTTAGTAACATCATTTCATTTCTAATGTAGTTTCATAAAAAAAGAAACATCTTCATTGCCAAACACTGTACTGTGTGAAATAAGATTGTTGAGCTCTATGAATGAGTTGCCGAATACTACTGTGTGAAATAAACTTGTTGAGCTCTATGAATGATTTGTTTTTATACGAAGAGGGTCGATTACAGCAAGTTCAAACTTTCCTCATTTATACAATCTAACAAGGTGTCCAACTTTTTAACTTCTTTTCATTTCTAATTTAGTTTCATAAGAACAGAAACATCTTCATTACCAAACACTGTACTGTGTGAAAAAAATCTTGCTGAGCTCTATGTATGAGTTGGTTTCCTATGAAGAAGGTTGACAGCAAGTTAAAACTTTCCACATTTGTAAGATGTAACAAGATGTAAAACTTAGTAAATTCGTTTCATTTCTAATGTAGTTTTGAAAGGAAAGATACATCTTTATTGCCAAACAATGTACTGTGTGAAATAAGGTGGTTCAGCTCTTGGAATGAATTACTGTTGGAGGAAGAGAGTTGATCACAGCAAGTTCAAACTTTCCTAGTTTGTTCAATCTAACAAGATGTACAAGTTAGTACCTTCATTTAATTACTAATGTGATTTCGTGAGAAGATAAACATCTTCATTGTGAAACACTATACTATGTGAAATAAGCTTGTTCCACTCTGTGAATGAGTTGCTTTCATAAGGACAGGGTTGATCACACCAAGTACAAACTTTCCTCATTTGTAGGATGTAACAAGATGTAAAATTTAGTAAATTCATTTCATTTCTAATGTAGTTTTGTAGGAAAAGAAACATCTTAATTACCAAACAATGAACTGTGTGAAATAAGCTTGTTCAGCTCTTGTAATGAGTTGTTTTTGTCAGAAGATGGTAGATCACAGCAAGTTCAAACTTTTCTAATTTGTACAATTTAACAAGATATACAACTTAGTAATTTTGTTTCATTTCTAATGTAGTCTCATAAGAAAAGAAATATCTTCATTGCCAAACACTGTACTATGTGTATGCTATTAGCCATATGCTTCAATGCTTTGCCACCCTTGGATTGCCAGATCAAATCAAAACCAATAATGGTCCCTGCTTCGTAAGCAAAACTTTTATAGATTTCCTCCAAACCTGGAAAATCTCACTTTCCACAGGCATCCCATATAACCCGCGGGGCCAGGCCATAGTGGAAAGATATCATCAAACTCTCAAGTCTCAATTACAAAAACAAAAGGGGGAATCCCTACCCCCACATGACCAACTAAAAAAGGCATTATTAACCCTAAATATTTTAAATTTTTCTAAAGAAGATAGACACTTGTCCCCTTTTCAAAAACATTGGACCTCAGCTGTCACCTACAGCTCCATCTGGGTCAAATGGAGGG
>PVKW010032867.1:0-23697 GCA_004027895.1 Orientallactaga bullata
TGCATTGTTTTAGTTTCTCCTTGCTATGCCTTATACCAGTTAAAAATGTTTTACTCTGTGCCTTTACATGTTGAAAGTATTTAACTTGTTTGATTTTACAGGACTCACTATCTTAAGTTGATCAAGACTGTGAGAACCTTTGAAATTGGACTGAGTACAATTTACAATGTGTGATAGTTATAAATCTATTGGGGGCCAGTAGCTAAATATATTGGGGGCCAGGAGCGGAATGTGGTAGTTTGAATATATGTCCCCCAATATATTCAGTGTTTTATTAGGTTATATTTTGCATCTGCAGCCATCTTGCTAGAGGCAGTGTCACTGGGGGCGGGTCTTAAGGTGTGGTGATGGTTTGAGATTCCATTGTAAAGATATGCAAAGTGTGCCTAGTGGGAGTTCCTGAAGTGTGCTGTGTAGCTGGCAGCTTGGTTTTTTTCTCTCTCTTGCCTGGTCCTGTGAGGCAGGCTGCTTCTCCTGCCATTATGGAACTTCCCCTGGATCTGTAAGCTTCAATAAATAATATCCCTTCCTCCATAACTGTGCCTGGTCTGGAAGTTCATCTCAGCGAACCTGAAGCTGTCTGCTACAAAGGTTTATTTAACATTATACATGGGAACAAAGGATCCAAACTCATGTCCTCAGGTGGCAAGCACCTTACCCATTTAGCCATCTTTTAACTGTTTTATGTGATATGTGCTTGGTATTAATTTACTTCAATTTATGTTGGGTTTGTTTAGTCTGTTCAATCTGTGTGGCTTATATTGATCATCAAATTTTAGAAGCTTTTATTTAAGAGAGAGAGTGAGAGAGGCAGAGAGAGAGAGAAAGGAAGAATGGGTGTGCCAGGACCTTAGCCACTGCAAATGAACCTTGAGTATCTGGCTTTACACAGGTACGAACCTAAATTCTTTGGCTTCACAGGCAAGTGCCTTAACTACTAAGCCATTTCTCCAGCCCTGTTGACTTCTTTCTAATACCCTCTGTAATTTTTTGCCTTCTTTTTTTTTTTTTTTTTTTTTTTGGTTTTGTGAGGTAGGGTCTCACTCTGGTCCAGGCTGACCTGGAATCCTTCTTTTTGATTCTTAGAATAATAATGGTGGTATAGCTAGAAGGGCACATGAGCATATGTTCATATCCCTTTGGTCCACCTTAAGAGCAGAACACAAAAAGATGCCTTGTTGCCTGGAGTGGTGTAGGATGTGCCAGCCCTCCTCTCATCTGGCTTGCTGTGTCTCATGGCCAATGATCCTATGTGACTTTAAATGGCACCTTATTCTCTATACCCATTGTAAAGCCCAAAATCTCTGTGCTGTCACAATGGCCCCAGTGCCTCAGGTCTCCCAGGATCTTCTTGTTTCTCTGTCTATCCCCAGGCCCACTTACCCTACCTGACTGCCTTATGTTCTGACTTACTTCGTTGGGTGCCAATGGGGGCTCCCACCATTGTGCTGGTTTTGACATTTCTTAAAATATATTATTTTTATTACTTACTTATTTGAGAGAGAGAATGAGGCACAGGAAGAGAGTGAGAGTGAGAGAGAAAAAAATGGGCATCCAGGGTCTCCAGCCACTGCAAATGAACTCCAGATGCATGTGTCCCCTTGTACATGTGGCTCATGTGGATCCTGGGGAGTCAAACAGAGGTCCTTTGGCTTTGAAGGCAAACACCTTAGCCACTAAACCATCTTTTCAGCCTGGTGTTAACATTTCTTAATGTAGAATGTAGTGTCTTCATGTTGCCCATTAAGTTATGTATAAGTTCCTTCCTAAGGTACGAAGGACTCTTGTTTCTGAAATGTAGTCCAAATTCTCTCTCTCCTCCCTTCCTTTGCTTTATTTAAAATAAAAACCCAAAGGTCAGTTTGTTTGTGAGAAGACATAATTACTTATATAAGTAACAATTTCTACCTGGCTACTCTATGATCAGTTCTACATTGTGCTCTAAGATGCACCCTCTCTTTTAGTCCTCATGATGTATCCTGGAGGTAACAATGTACAAAGGTGGCCCAAAGGGACATGAACATATGCTCATGTGCTCTTCTAGCTACACTGTCATTATTATTCTAAGAACAGCAACAAAAAAATCTCAAGTCCAAAGTCTCATCCGAGTCTCAAGGACATCTCTAAACAAATCAAAATCAAAACACAAGTTACATACCTCTAAGATATAATGGCACAGAATAAACCTTCCCATTCAAAAAGAGGAGGAAATGGTGGCATACCAAGAAAAAATTAGATCAAAACAAGACCAAAAGCCAGTAGAGCAAGTACCAAGTCCTGCAGCTCCATGTCCAGTGTCGGACTTTTGATGGAATCATCTGAGCTCCACAAACCTGGGGTAACCATGGGTCAGATCTGTCCTGAATCTACAGCTTTCCTTGGCAGATATCCCAGGGTCCTGGCATCTCTAACATCCTGGTATGTCCATTGTAACTTACAGTTCATTTTCAAAGCTGCACAAAATAGCCTCATAGGGCCTCCTGAGGGGGAATCTGACCCTCATGCACAAAATGGCCTCACAGAGCCTCTATACAGATAATCTGACTCTCTCTTACACATTGATTAGTGTTAGACAATCTCTGAAACTGTGGTGAGATACTCCATGACCCCTAACTCATGAATTTTCTACTCTTCTAAAATCAGTCCCTTGTGAGGAATGCTGCCACATTCTGCTGGCAGACAAGAAAGAAGCCTAGCACTCATGGAAGACAGCTGTAATGGCCTAAGTATGCTGACTCAGGGCACAGACACCTCTTTCAGTATTCATTTTTCAGGACTTTTCCTTTCAAAATAATTCATGTTCTTACCAGCTAGAGCCTTCAGTGGTTTGGGCCTTGCCCTCAGGGCAGTCTTCCTATTGTCTCAGTGCAGGGCAGTTGGGTTATCTTTAATGGTGGAAATCTCTTTAAAAATAGCAACATAGTGCTGAGAAGAAGGGATGGAGGAGTGCACAGCACTGAAACATCTCTATCACACCCTCCAAGGCTCAGGGTCCATTGGGGAAGAGGGGGTGGAAAGAATGTAAGAGCCAAAGGAAGGGTATGACTCCTTGCACTGCAACTGTCCAGACAGAAATTGGCCTCGATATCCATGACCTCACAGTGCCTAGCAATACCTTCACAAGACTCTCATAATAGGAGGAAAAGATGAGGACATCAAATTAAAAGAGGGACTAATGGAGAGAGGGAGGGGATATGATGGAGAGTAGAGTTCTATAGGGGAATTGGGGGAGAGAAATATCATGGTTTATTGTCTGTAAGTATAGAAGTTGTCAATTAAACAAAAAGAAAAAAAATATAGCATATCCAGACATTGTGGTGCATGCCTTTAATCCCAGAACTTGAGAAGCAGAGGTAGGAGGATCCCCATGAGTTCAAGGCCACCCTAAGACTACATCATGAATTCCAGGCCAGCCTGAGCTAGAGTGAGACACTACCTTAAAAAAACTAACTAACTGGGGATGGACAGATAGCTTAGTGATTAAGGCATTTGCCTGCAAAGCCAAAGGATCCTGGGTTAAATTCTCCAGGACCCACGTAAGCCAGATGCACAAGAGGGTGCATGCGTATGGAGTTCATTTGCAGTGGCTGAGGCCCTGGCATGCCCATTCTCTCTCTCTCTCTCTCTGCCTCTTTCTCATAAATAAATAAATAAATAAATAAATAAATAAATAAATAAATAAAATATATTTAAAAATAACTAATTAAAAAAATAAAAATATTTTTAAAATCTTATAAAAACCAACTAAATAAAAGCATAGCTAAAGTGGCTACAGTTTCTGTGCTCGAGATTTTTAACTTGCTTACATTTTTTTATGTACCAAGCTTTATATTTTTCATATTTCTACTCTGGATTTTGCTCTTTCATTATAGATCTGAATCAAAACAGACAAGAGAAGTTACACCGTAGATTCAGTGCCACTCAGCATTGACAATTCCTCTCCCCCACACATTAGTTCATTACTTTTAATTCAACTTTACTCACATTCTCAGAACATGGGCAGAATGCAGCCAGATTCTTTGCTGAACACCTTTAAAAAAAGGATTAGTAGAGGCAAAAGTTACTGTATCAAAGCAACCACATATTGACAGAATACTTTGTTTTTGACTCTATGATTAAGAAAGTCGTTATTTTACTGGGCCCCTGATATGCCTAATATTATTATTTTTTTCTTTTTTTCTTGTATGTGCATATGTGGTATGTATACTTGTGTGTTTGTATGTGTGTGGGGTGGGCATAGGTGTATTTGTTGGTGTGCCTGCACATATTTTCATGTAGAGGCCAGAGTTCAATGTCAAGTGTCCTTTCAATCCCTCTCTGCTGTGTTTTTTTGAGTCAAGGTGTGTAACTGGTTTACAACTTACCAGTTTGGCTAGATTATCTAGATAGCAAGTCCCGGTGATTCTTCTGTCTCTGCCTTCCCAGAACTGGGATTACAAGAGGATGCTGCCACATTCGGCTTTTATACAGGTTCTGGGGATCTGAATTTGGGTCTTCATGCTTACTGAGCACTTTACCAACTGAGCCATCTTCCCAACTCCTGATCTACTTCCATTTAAAGGTAATTTGTTTCTTCTTGCAACAATACAAAAATTTTCTACAATGTATCTCAATGCCAGGGTTCCATATCATGGGGCCTGGTTAAACGAGAATGTGTTACCACTGGGAGGCTGAGAACTCCAGCCTCAAGGGAAACATATCACTTCTGTTTTCTAAAATTTATTTCTCTCTCTGTGTGTGTGTGTGTGTGTGTGTAGTGTGTTTCGGGGTATACATGTACCATGGCTTGTGTGTGGAGGACTGATGACAACAAAGGGTATTTTTCATCTCTTCCCACCTTCTTTTGAGAAAGGATCTCTCCTGTTGTTGTTACTGTTGCTGCTTGAAAACTTCCTGATTCTCCTGACTCTACCTCCCATTGCCTTAAGAGCATTGGGATTATAGACATATGCCCCACTTTGCATCTGGCTTTACATGGTGTGGATGAGGATTGAACTTGGGTAAGCTGCCTTGGAAGCATGTATTTTTAACAGTTGAGTTATCTTCCAAGCCACCATTTCAGTTTTATGACTGGCTTATCCTTTGTCTTTTTAGTTTCCTGTTCCTGCCTTCCCAACCCCCTCCCTTTCTCCTTCTACCTTTCTCACTATTCTAGGTTAGGGTCTTTGCCCTTTTAAAACAACATGTAGGATGACTGCTTACCTGCTGCTATGTGTTCAATCATGCAGATCACTGGAAGCACATGTAACTGAGGGAGGCTGGCTTATTGGCTGGCACAGCTGTGTGTAGCTATAGCAGGTTAACTGGAGTTTCCATGGGATAGGTGTAGCTTTTACATGTCTTTTGGCTATAAAAAGAGATTGTAGAAACACTGACTTGTCATTCTTTGCTTTTAAAATGCATACTACTTTTGTGAGTTTGACATGAAATAATATGATAAAATCATGTGTGTGTTTTCGGTATAGGGCTAGGAGTTGAGAATGCAGGTGTGACTACAGTGTGACAGGCACTACAAGTGGCTGTGCTTCTATGGATCACTGAGCCAAAACTTCCAGCACAGCAGAGAACATCCTCCTTCGTGGAGTCCATACTTTCATGCAAGAAGATGAAAGAGTGGCCCAGATTTTCCCAGAGGTCAGCAACATTCTCCCACAGAGGGTCAATCAGTAGGTTACAGGGTTCCTATTGCAGGTACTGCTGTCACTATGAGTAGCACAGATGGGCATGCTGGTTCCCCATGGAGCTCTACTCACAGAAATTGGACTTCAAGCTGAGGATGGAACTCAGTGGTAAAACACTTGTCTAGCATGCATAAAGCGATAGATTCCATCCTTAGCACAACAAATGAACATGCTTCCCTTGGGATAGACTCAGGCCTAATACACTGCCCCTTTTCTTTACTTACCACTGTCCATAACGTTCTCGGATTTACTTTATTTTAAATTTTTCATTGCATTGCCTGCATTGGTTTCTCCTTTTAACTGTCTCAAGCTTTGTAGCTCATCCATAGTTTATGAAACACAGAGAACAGCAACTCCATCATTCTGTATATAGACACAACGTTCTTCATGCATCTTCTCTAAAATAATTCCAATCAACACAAACAAATATAGAGTGGAGCAGAGAAACAGAGCAGAACTTTTGTATTTACTTTATATCTGTCTGCTTCTCAGCTCACTGAATCTGCTTTGGTTTCTAAAGAAGAGTTTCAAGCAAAATTGTTCTTGGTTAGATACTTGTTCTCTGGAAGTATGCTGGCTCCCCTGGATACACAGCTATGGGGGCACAGCTATTGTCCCATAGCCAGAGGAGAGACAAGTAAATGTTAGCATAGTTGAGTATAGGGAGACTGTGTTTGGCCTATTGAGACCATTGACTGAGCAGCTCATGGGGTGCATGTGGGGGAGGGAGAGGAAAGGAAAGATGATGAAAACAGAAGTATAAGAAAGAAGAAGATAGAGAAGACCAAGGAAAAATGAGGGAAAGGAAGAAAGAGAAGGATAAGTACAGGAAGAGAACAGCAGGATGGGAGAGAAAGTGAGCAAGCATGAATGTGTGAAGTAATGCAGACTCCAAGAGTGTAAGAAGAAAGGAGTGGACACCCTGTAGTTTGTATATTGGAATCAGCTCTGGCCAAGGAACACTGTGGAGTTGGACCAGAGATGGCATGGTCTTTGCTCTTTTGTATGTAGAAGAGGGACTTTCCTTCTGGTTAAATAGTTTTCTGGAGCACAATAGGTGAAATAAATATTTGTTGTATGTACAAATGATTATGTATGGGTTTAATAAGTGAATTTGAGTCAATTAGAAGAATTCCAAACAAAGAAATGAATATTATGTGATTTGCATTTTGGAGGAAAACTCAGAGAAATGATGGCTTAATATATAATGTCACCAGTTAATAGAAAAATAAAGTGGTGAAAAAAGAAGATATGAAATCACATCCTGCTAGTAGTGTAGCTTAGTGATTGCCTAGCATGCAGAAGGCCTTTGGGTTATTCAACATAGTAAAAGCAGCCACTCCAAATCACAGAGCCATTTCTTCTCTGAGCCTGCTTGACCTCTGTGCCCACATCTTCCCCTGATGCCTGTAGATTTGTGGCCAGCATTACTGTCTGGAACACAGGTCTAGTGTGGCTAGGGCAGAGATCTCTCCTGGTGTGATTTTGGCTCTATGTGTATCATTGACCTTGTGGATATGTCTGCTTATGTCTTCCTTGTGCTTTCTAAAACAGGGCAAAGAATCAGTTTTGGGAGAGGTACAAATTAATCCATAAGATAGGGCAATATAGGAAGGATGCTAAAGGATTCTAGAAGAATAAGACCTCCAAATGTGAGGGAGATATTGACAGTCAACACCACGAAATAGGGTCCTGTTCTGTCTTTGGGTTCAGGGAGTACCTGTAGTTCCTTCCAAACTCTCCTCTTCCTACACCAGACCACACACAGAGTCTCTGATTTATGAATGGGAAAATAAGTGCATTTTGTCAGAAGAGTATTCATAAATCCAAGCCTCTTGGCTTCCATGATTTTCCCATCTCACCATCTTATTTCCTTTGAGCTGTCTGCATTTTACCCATGCTTCCTCCATCATCTATACACACATGCAGGCACACATGTATACATGCACCTAAGTACATGTAAACACACACATGCACATATGATGGTGGTATGATCCCTCTGTTTAATGAAGCCTGCTCCATTAAGGTGGATTGGAACCAGTCTCCTAGGGACACTTCACCATATCCTCTCCACCATGGCCCTAAAGCATCTCTTTAAGAAGCACTTACCTGTCTGCCAGAAAGTGAAAATAAAAGAAGTTGTAGAAAAGTAACTGTGCCTGTCTTGATGTTTCAGTGGGTACATTCTTCTTGTGGCAGCTGAAGGAAGAAGATACTTCAGTAGAACCATCATGCAGGCCTGTGTCCTAAAGGGCTGTGTCTCCAAATCTGCAGCTATCCCACCCAGAACACTAGCTAGTTGCATCATTAGTACCACCACTTGTAGAAATGTACACATCCTTTTATGTTGCATTCCTTTGAGTTGAGTATCTCATCTGAGTGTTTGTGGATCCTCTGCAGGAGCTCAGCACATGTTCTGAACATATGTCCAGAGTAACGTGGTCAAAATGGTGCTTACAGGTATACCTATGGATTATCCCCAACCAATACTACTGAGTGAATGACACCCATTTGGTGACACTCTTTTTTTAAATGTATTTTGCAAGTCTGCCCTTCCCTTTCTTATAGTTTTTCTCTTTCCACTTTCCCTTCCAGAGTCCCTATGTTGCGCAGACTGACCTTGAAGTCCCCCAGTTTCAGATGACCCTGCAGCTTCAGCCTCCTCGGTGGGACTGCATGTGTGCACTCACTTAGCTAAGTCATCCTTCTCTAAGATACTTCACCAAGTATGAAGTGTTTTGTGGCTGGTGAGAGCACAGGCTTAGGTGGAGTGCCCCAAGCTGGAGAGGTGCACTGGGGTCCCACAGGAGCTGTGTCAGCTCTGGTTTTCTCTTGTGTCCTGCTTGTCACTAATCCAGTCCCTCCTTCTCACATGTTGACATCACTGTAATTCCCTCTGTGTCTAATTGGCATTTCTTAGCTTTTGAAGGCTTGAAACTCAGAAAGACAAATCTTAAATATGAAGAAGCAAGAGAACTGGAGTGATTTAAATTCAGCAAAAGTACAGCTTAGGATGGAGGGGGGCTTCTTTTTTTGCCTTCACTGGGAGTCATTCTAAGAAACAGCCTTGTTGAACTCTTAAATAATCTGGCTATACAGAGCCCTGTAGAGTGCCCTCCCTAGGATCTTTGGTACAATATTTCAAGAGATCCATCTGGCAAGAGAAGAAACTGAGGCACAAGGCTTTCCCATAGGAAATCTGCCTATAGATACTTGGCTTTCATCAGATGTGTGCTAGAGCACAGAAGTGCCTGATTTATTATTGAACAACTCTAAAAAAATGATGTGCTTTGGCAGTAGCTGGCAAGTCACTCATGATGGAATAAACTAAACAGAAAGCACAAGAAATGTTTAGCATACAAATCACCTGTGACCCATGGAGACCTCTCAAAGTGCACACTCAGAGTAACTCAATTGAAAAGCACAGCCATAACTTACTTTTTAAACATGTATCCTTTAGTGTTTCTGTCATGTTGAATTAAATCTGAAGAGTGTTGCTCAGTAACTATGGACCTTGAAAAATAACTGATCACGCATGCTGAGATGGTTTCCCCCTTATCATTGAGCCCAGGGTACAATATATACAATTTAGACTCCCAACTTCTGTTTAAAAATTACTATTTATTTACTTGTGTGTATTTGCGTGCATGTGTATGATGAGTGTGTGTGTGTGTGTGTGTGTGTGTGTGTACACCACAGTATACATGTAGAGGTCAGAGAATGACAATTTCAGGTTGCTTCTCCTCTCCATCAATCTACTATTGAGGCAGAGTCTCTTGTAGTATTATTGTTGTTGTTGTTTTAGCCACTGCTGTTTGAAAGTTTCTGGATTCTCCTGGATCAGTCTCTTGCTGCTTTAGATATGCTCGGGTTACAGACATATGCATGATGAGCTTGCATCTGCTTAATGTGGACATTGAGAATCAAACTTGGATCAGCAGGCTTGTAAGCAAGCACCTATATTTGCTGAGTCATTTCCCCAGCCCCCAATTTCTATTTTATTCCCTTTTCTCTCCATGCCTTGGTTATAGAAACATAGACTAAGCTAAGCCTTCGGTGCAGTGTGACACAACACGGTGCCCTTGGTGCGCCATATGCGTATTCTTCTCCAGTCACTCCCCATTTGCTGAGGGCTTCCTGTAAGGTCACAAGTTTGTATGAATTATCATCTGTACTGAGCATGCTCTCTGGAGGGCATCTAGACTTGGGTCTAGATGAGTGGTTGACATGCTCTTGTGGACTAGTTTGGAGTGGCTGTAGGATCCTGAGTGCTGACCCAATAGGGGGAAGGCAGGACTACTTAGTATCAGAATTACCCTTCAGTCTCTGCTCTTGATTGTTTTTGAAACAAAACACTAGGCTACAGTGGTCATACTCAGGAGATGAAAGGAAAATGGGTGATAAACTGTATTTTTTCTCAAGCTAATGGCAAATCTAGAGAAAACAAATGAATATTATTCTATACGCCAGTCTTTCAAGGGCATAGAGAAAGATGTGTAATTACAGATGTAACTGTATCTGCAGAACCACTGAGACTTAAGTGGGATCAAGGGCTTCAGCTCATTGGCTCATGGTTCAGCTCAGCGACCAGGGACTTGGGTGCTGTTATGCACCTGATTTTCTGGCTGTTGCTCAGGTTGCCTTCTCCTATTAAATAGATATAAATGGTAGGATAAAAATCTGGCTTTGTTTAGACTTCTCACTAAATATTTGGAGAAGAATTAAGTGAAGCCTGTGTTGTAGAACATGCTCATTCTAATAGGAAATATCTTCATACTGGCATTCTTTTGAGATGATACTTCTTGCTATCATGAGATTTTTAAAGGAAGTTTTCCTGTCTTCCTTCTCTTTCTATATCCATCTTTCCTTCATCATCCTTTCTCGTCCTCCTCTCCTTCTTCTTTCCCCCTCTATCTTCTTTCTCTTGCTAGGGATGGATCCCAGGGCCTCAGCCATGGCAGGGAAGACTTTTCATTGAATTATATCCCCCAGTGCTATCCATATTTTTCAAAAACCTCATAAAATACCTGTCCACCTCACAGCGTTGGCAGTTTCTGAGTGCACTGCTCTGAGCACTGAGCATGTTCCTCATGTCGTACACTTTTCACTATCGTGTCTCCAGAGCTGTTTCCACATTGCAAAACTGAATTTTTGTCCTAATTAAACAATAATGTTCCATTCACAATGTTCCACTTCCTTGTCTTAGGGAAATACCATTCCACATTATGTCTACAGACTTGATCATTCTATCTTCTGTAAGTGAATCCTTTTTTAATTTATCTTTTGGCAGCTGATTTTTATTTCACTTAATGTAATTTCTGTAAGGTTCATTCATCTTGTAGCATGTGTCAACAAGTTTCCTTACTTCCTTTTTTAAAAAATGACTAACATTTCACTGTGTGTGTAGAACTTGCATTAAGCTATTCCTCTTTCAAAGGCTCATGCTCTTAGTTTGTGCTTTTAAACTCCTCTATAATTTTATCACTCACTTTATGGTTGAACATTTTGTGTAGGGAAGCATATTTTAAGCCAAGGTATGATAAAGTTCTATGTTTATCTTGAAGACTTGAGTAAGACATCTCCCTGGGAAGAGGAGACTAGAACCACATTATAAAGCAGAGCAGGAGGCGGTTGTCCCCCTACCCCAGCAGTCTTCCTGGGATGTTAGTTTTCCTCATTAAGGGTGGACCTTTTTGGTGATCTCAAAAGATAATTTTACCTCAAATGTAAGTAAAAGCAAAATGGCATGTATCTGTAGATATGTTTATATATTTATTTTCTCTCCAGGGAATTAAACCAAGGACCTCCTAGGCAAACACTTTACCATGGAGCTATAGGTTCATCCCTATTTGCAGTTGTACGACCAGGAAACACCTCTGAAATGACTTAGGAAATTGATTTTAGAGGAGGCATTGGGCAGCGGAAAGCTGAAACTCAACATAAAATCCATTGTTCATTTCAAAGCTACCTTGCTCATGGAATTACAACAGTGGGCTGACCTTATTACTCTCACCCAGGAAGACTAAACCTCTTAGTGTTGTTTGCTTCCTTGCTTTTTAAATGAGCCCATTTCAAGGTACTGTTTGCTCCCCTGCCTCATGTGTGATACTCTGGTTTGGTCTTGAGCAGGAATGCAGGAGACCCACTCCTTACACTTTACTTAGCAGTTATGAACAAAAGTTCTCAGAGAAAAGTCATCCTATGAAGTTACATTTCCAAAGACTCTACCACAGCTTCTTTTTCCTCTACTCAGTCTTGTACCATTTCATGACCATGTCTGTCTTTAAGTTGCTACTCAGCCAGTTTCACATATAGGGCCAACTACTGGGTGCTGGGGTGCTGGGGGTGCATGCTGTCTCCTTGTGCTAAGCCTACAAGTGGAAAGAAATTTCATCCAAGGTATGTCCTCACAGTTTATTCCAAGGAAGCAGCCTATTGTTGGCTACCTATCTGGTAAAATATAGCAGTATTCTAGCAGTAAAAAAATCACAGATTTTGGCATCACTAAGGTGTGTGTTTGAGTCGCAGTCTATAACTTGTGAACTTAGGCAATTTGATGAAACTATAGGAAAGTTTTAAATTTAGTCTTCACTCTAAATGTTGGATAGCTTGAGTCTGTGCCAGAAACTAACAACAGACAGATAACAGAGAAAAGAGCTTCAGGCTCACAGTGCAGCTTAGAGATGGGAGCTTAGGCTTCTCATAAGAAGGAGGTCCAGTCTGGGAAAGCTTTGGAGAGGGTGTGCACAGAAAACTAGGACTGGCTTGATTGAAGATGACATTTCCCAGGCAGTGGCTACCTGTGGTCATCACTCATCTCTGGACAGGTGTCAGACCTCTGTGTCTGCTTCTGATGAAAATCTGTCCTAGGCAGAGAGTAGAGACATCAAACTTCTTCTACCTGCCTTTGCTATTGCTGATGCAGACAGATAGAGATCTCTTTCTGTGAGTGGACAGCATGACAGAGTCAGTGTCCGGGCTGCAGACATCTTCTGTTCTCTGAATAACCAACAGAGTAGCCAAAGATTCATCTAGGTGTGATGTTTTATTCTTCCTCATTTATCCAACCTCCACAAACCAGTTTTCTCTTATGACTTAATAAGAGGCCTCTGTATGGTTACCATGATTATTAAGTATAGTGTTGTTTGTCAGTCGAGTGAGAAGTTACTTTTTCTGGCCATTCTAGTGACAAGGACAACTGTGTTTGTCAAGTTGGGAAACACTGGCTTCTCCATTAAGAAACAGTAGTTAGATGAAGGCCTTTGGTCAGAATTTCTCTCTTTAGGAGGTGACTACAAAAATCAGAAGGCAGTCCTTGAGGTTGGACATGATGGCAACATACGATGTGCTAAAGCCAGAACTCAACTTGAGCCTCAGCTCCAGTTAAAAGCTCAAGCCTTAAGGTTTTAAACAGTTATGGAATATATTCTAAACTTCACTTTTCTATTTGGGGAAAATCACACATCAGGACAAGATCTTTGTAAATATATGCATCATTTTATTAAGTTTCTAGGTAAATGCATTGAAAAATTAAGGCTGTCAACCCTTGAATTAGCTTCATGTATTCCAAAATTGTGAGGAGGCACACCTGTCACCCCAGCCTTCAGGAGGCTGAAGGAGGAAAATTACAAGTTTCAGTCCAGCCAGGGCAACTTAATCTGAGACCCTCTCTCAAAAATGAATAAATGAATAATAAATCAATGAAGTCAGAATAGCTGGGAGCTAGGGTAAAGCAGAGAGGAATTGGGAGATGTAGTTTGAATAGACACAAAATTGTAAAAGTGTAGGATGAATAAGTCAAAAAAGGTCTATTGTAGAACATGAGGCTTATATTCAGTGACAAGTGTTGTATTTGAGAGTTTTCAGAGTGAATGAATTGTACCTGCTCTCACCAGAAAGGAATGGATAACCATGAGTTGATAGAAAGATTAGTTTGTTTCACTGTGGTAAACACTTTATCATATATGTGTCTTATAATATAATTATTTTATTATCATTTTTTCTTTTGGTGCTGGAGATTGAACCTAGGGTTTTAAGTATACTAACAACATCTTCTATTCCTGTGCACCACTGCCAGGCAGTGTGCATTAGTTCTGTGTCATTAGTGCTAGGGATGCAGCTCATTTGGTTGAGTGCTTGCCTAGCATGAAAAAAGCTAGATTTGATTGCCAATGCTGCATATAACTGGTCATGGTTTTTGGCTATAGAGTTCACATGATACCCTGTCTTTTAAAACAAGATAAAATAAGTATGCATCATTAAATTTATTAAACGTTTTTCAAATAGATCTGTCTGCAATCCCAATAGAAGCACTCCTCTCCCCTCCCTTTTCCTTTTGTTTGGTTTGGTGGGTAGACCATTGACTTGTTTCATCAAGGACATGTTACTGGCTGGTGCTGACATGCAATTGGAGGGTGTGTAAGGACTTGGGCAGGCCTACTAGGTAGGTTGGAGCCCAGCCTCCCTCTGGAGCAAGGAGCATTCAGTGAGAAGAGCAAGCCTCCCCTATACTGACCTTCTTCTAAAAGGCCCATGCTGAGGCTGGGTCAGCTAAGCAACAAGAGTGCATCTTGCCCTGCACCTCCACTAGTGGCATGCTTGATGTTGAGTATGTTAGCGTCTCTGGTTGGCGAGCAGCTTAGGTTTTGCATTTCTTCTCCTTTTTCTCCTTTTTTTTTTCTGTTTTGTCCTAGAGACTCCTGCTAACTTAATGTCCATTTCCTGCACTATGCTTGCAAGGCTAGCCTTTTAGAAATTACTTGAAGGTTGGGGGGTTAGGACTCCTGGAGGAGAGGAGGGGGGTCAGGTTCTTGGCAAGGTGCCTTGGATGCACTGGAGCCCCATGCCTTAACGCTCTCTGGCTGCTGCTTCTCCCTCTAGCTCACGGCTGAGTACTTACTCTGACTTCACTCTCCTCACCAACATGCTGTGGCAAGCTTGGCATGGGCCTGACAGAACCCAGCATATGAGGAACAAGAAATGAACTTCACCCAGTGAAGGGATTCCTAAAAGCCCTGAGAGAAAGGCTGGGCACAACTGCATGCGGAAAGAGATAATAATGATGTCTGTCAGTTTACCCTCCTCCACCTTGTCCCACTCCTATACATTCCTTATGGGAAGGCCAGTCCTTAGGCACTTCCTGAGGGCCAGGTTAGAGAAATGGAGGGTATGGTAGTTTGAATATATGCCCTCCATATATTCAAGTGTTTTATTAAAGCTAGTAACTTGCGTCTCCAACTGCCTGGCTGGAGGATGTGTCACTGGAGGTAGATGCTGGGATCCAGCCCTAAGGTATGTTTAGGGGCAGATCTAATCTCTAGCTGAAAGGTGTACAAGGAAATCTGAGCTCTGCCTGGGCCCTGCTTGGTGCAGTTCGCTGCTGCTTTATGTCTGTTCGTTTACTGCTTTTGGTGTTTGCTGCTTGGTGGTTTCTCCCTCTGCTTGGTTGTATAGAAGCAGATTCTTCCACCACTGATGGAACTTCTCCAGGATCTGTAAACTTGAAATAAAACCCTTCCTCCCCTAAACAGTGCCTGGCTTGGATGTTCATCCCATCAAGACGGGTCTGACTACAAAAGAGGATCATGTTCTTTTGCACCTTATTCTGACTATTTATCCCTCTTGCACTTCCCTGCAGCTTTCATTTTAAAAAATACTTTGTGTATGTGGTGTGTGTGTGTGTGCGTGTGCACATGTTCCACATACATGTGGAGGTCAGAGGCCAACCTTGAGTTGTTTGTGTTCCACCTTCTTTGAGACAGATCCTTTTGCCACTGCAAACCACCTATTTATTCTTCTGACTCTACCTCCAATTGTCAAAGGCTCCCAGGAACCACAGATGTACGTGCCACTTTGCATCCAGGTGGAGATGGGTGTTAGGGAATTGAACCTGGGCCAGCAGACTTTGCAACCTTTAACTGTTGAACCACATCCTCTTCCACAGCCCCTAAAAGTCTGATGCTCGACTGACAAAGCTACCCCAGTGCCCTCAGCTTACACTTTCTGTAGGCTGTGATGCTGCAGAGGTCCTAGGAGCAATCTTCACCATCTCCTTTAATTTCACCCTGCACATTATAAGACCCTGTCCTCCTGCTTATTATTGGTGGGAATAGGCTCAGCCCCTTCCTCTCAGCTGACCCACGTTAGTAAACGTTTGCCAGGCTTGTGTGGGCGAAGGCTGGAATCATCTCAGCTATGAGTCATGAGGTGAGGACCAGGCTGTTCTGAGTCACTTGGGTCAGAAGCGTGGGCTATGGGGTGACTGGTCCATAGTGGGCAGTGTCCTCTGCAAGGACACACGTTGTGCGTTCCTAGTCCTTGAAGAGCTATGCTGAGCCTTGTCCCAGTCCCTGTGGTGCTGATGAACAGCTACTTCCTGTCAACAAGGCTGGTGGTGCATGTAACAGTGGTTTGTTTCCCTCAGCTGAATTTGCTGGCTCCAGAAGAGATGGATGCGGGGTTTTCCTCACATTTGCAGCTGTGGGAACTAAGGGGGCACCAATTAGGTACAACATGCATGATATCAAGGAGATTATGGGAGACCTCCAAATGAGCATTGTGCTCATGTGCTATTTGCACAGCTGTGGCATAGCATGTTATAGATGACACCAACAAAGCTCACCAACCTGTAGATTGCAAATGTGAGACATCAGACAAGCTGTGTGGGTCCACAGATGAATGTTGGTATAAGGCCCTCTGCACATGGCAAGAAACAAAGCTCCAGGGTCTGTCACTGAGGTACTGAGTGATAAAAGAGAGGGCCTGTGACCAGCAGAAGCCCATAGAGACAGGCTCCTCCAAAAAGGCTGCCGGGATAGCCTGGCTCATCGGTGTACAAGGCTCACTCTGGGGCCCAGGAAGGGAGTATCTCTATAGCTGCACTGCCCAGATGTGGTTAGAGGTCAAGGCTGCTTATCGAACGAGGTTCACTCCTGGCCTGTCTTTCCCCATCAACATCTCTCAATGCAGACTCACTCCACAATTTCAGAACATCTCCTTGAGAATCCACTTGGGCTACAATTCTCAAAGGGATTTGGAAGCTGAGCTTGTTCTGTGGCTAATTCCCTTTCTGCTTCTGTGAATGTTCTCTTTGAGCCTTAAAAATTGCCATTCTTGCTGACCACTTCATTTTGATTAAAGGGTTTACTTTTATTTTGTATTATCTTTGTGTGTATGCATGTGTGTACATTACTCATGTTTCCTTGTATATATATATATGTGTGTGTGTGAGAGTGCAGATATGTGCATGCCACAGCATATGTATGGAGGTCAGAGGACAATACTGCCTCCCACTTTGTCTGAGGCAAGAGCTATCATTGTTCAGCACTATGTTTGCCAGGCTAACTATCCAGCAAGTTTCTACAAGTCTGCTGCCCCCACCTCCTACCATAAGAGGGCTGGGATTACAAATGCTTGCGGGCCTGAGGATCCAAACTTATGTACCTCTCTCCATCCTTCAAGTAACCTTTGAGGATCTACAATGGCCCTTGGTATCAGTAAGTAGAAGTGGAAGTGAATACCATACACCACAGTTCTTGACCTGTGGCTGGGACATCCATGTCTCTAGACTCTTCTAAGCCTCCTCTTTCTCCTGATGAGGAAAGTGGGAAAGGAACAACTATTTTCTCTGGTTCCTTAACTGGTAAACTTAACTGGTCTCTTTCATTAAATATATGCTCAAAGTCACAAATGTTATTGGAGAAAAGCCTTCCTCCTGAAAGATGCCAAAGTTCTCTCCCTTTGAAACTATTATTTGAGATACTACCCCATGGCCCCACTGGAAGCCAGCAGCTGGTAGAGAAGTGCTGACTTGCTCTTTCTTTTTGCTAGAGAAGAACCCAAAAAAGCTGTGAGCTTCAAGTGTGTTTTTTAGTTAATAGTATTTCACGTTAGTTCTTTAAATGCTTATTTTAATTTACAAAAAATGTTGAGGAATTCAGAAAACAACAACAATAGCAACAAATGTCCAGAAAAACAACCTAGAGCTCAGGCATTGTGAATGAGTAACCACTAGGTTTTACATATAAATAAGGAGAAAATTAGTCTGTTCAAAATGAGCTGTTCTTAGGGTGGCCTCTCAGACTGCCTTAGAGACGTAAAGAGTGTGCACAGATTGCTGGGTGAGGGTAAGGGAGACACATTTGCTTGTCTATTAAACTGTGGACATATATTTCATTTCCAGATGCCTCTGCGATTTCTAGCTTGTTACAACTAAGTAGTTGTTTTCTAGAATGCTTAAATCACGGGTAATCATTTCTCCAGTGTGTACTTAGCCATCAACCGGAGCCTGTTTTAAGGTTCATAAAATGTTCCTTTTCACTCTATATTTCAGTTGCTCAAACTTTGAGGTCCACAAAATGACCTTGTCTGTTCAGATGGCAAATAAAGATGATAAAGAGGTTGTTTTCTGCCTTCTTTTGTGAGTGAAGCCATGCACTAGGGGTTTTATGATTGTCCCAAATGGACTACATGATTGAAATCAATTGAGAGTGAGGACATCAAGTGGTTTGAGGTTTCCTGATCTTGATCAGTTCTGTAGTTTTTCTTAAAACTCTTTTCATAATCTATTCTTTTTTTTTTTTTTTTTTTTTTTTTTTTTTGGTTTTGCAAGGTAGGATCTCACTCTGGTCCAGGCTGACCTGGAATTCACTATGTAGTCTCAGGGTGGCCTCGAACTCTCGGCAATCCTCCTACCTCTGCCTCCCAAGTGCTGGGATTAAAGGCATGCGCCACCATGCCCGGCTTCATAATCTATTCTTCCTGACTTTCACATGCACATTTCCTGGGACATCCTTTTTGCAATTACTTTCTCATTGCTGGGACAAACAGCTGACCAGGAGCAGCTTATGGGAGGAAAAGGTTTATTTCAGGATTACAAATACCAGAAGCAGCTTTCATCATGTGGAAGAACCTAGTTCACTTCATCATACATCCACAACAGAGAGAGAACAAAATGAACAGCCAGGGTTCAAGTTGGCTCTGAACACACAAGCATGGTCTCAACCTCATGGTCTGCCTCTGGTGACATACTTCCTCCAGCAGGGCTCCACCTCCCAAAGAATACTAGATGGGGACTAAGCCAAAAGCTGAAATACAAACATCTGATGCTGTGGAGGCATTTATGTTCAACCCCCACGTTCCTTTCTGCTCTGCCAACTTTGTTCCTGGGGAAGCTAAGCTAATCCCAGACTGGAAGCATCTTCTTCAGCTGTTGACTCCCAGCTCCATTTTCACTGGCATAAACTGGGGTCCCCATGTGTAAAATGAGGCTCATGGAACAAGCTTTGCAGAAATGCTTTCAAACTATGTCCAAAGGGCCTAAAAGAATATCTGAAATATTAGTATGAATTGCTATTGATATGATTCCAACCAGACTAACCTGTTTCCTTAGATTTTATTCTTGAATGTACCATAAAGGACCTGAAATCAGAGTAGTTTTTCATGATATGAGTTAATGGAGGCATGGTCTCTGCATTTTCATCACCCAAGTCACCAGTGTAGACTGTAGGAACACAGTATCCCAGAGCACATTTGTCCTAACAAGCAGAGTTGGCCAAAGGCAGAATGCAAATCCAAGATCACAATGGCAATCTTCCTGAGTGGGACTTGAGAGCTCTTGGAGTGGGTTTTTATTTTGCATTACATCTCTCCACAGCTTTTTGCAATCAGAGCCCAAGGTTCTCTGATCCTGGCTGTGGCTACAGGGATGTCCCTATGAAATCACTGGCTATAGTCAAGGTTTTGGCAGGAGCACACTTTCTTGGAGTGGCTCGGTAAAGCCCCAGTGTGTACAAAATGACTTCAGATTCATCCATGTCTGTGAACCATAGCCTAGGGAGGAACTTGCTTAGAGATTTTTCCACTGTGCTTCCTTTGTTTGCATCTTTGTGCTGATTTTTATTTACTTTCTAAAGTTAGATTTGAACAGATCAAAATTTATTATTTATTTGTTAAAGCATGAATAGCAAGGCTATGAATAATTTAAAGACATAATAGCCATTTATGGCTTTATAACATTTCTTTTTAAAACAATATTATTCAAGGAGGACTTGATAAAATTCTCTTATGAAACTTTTTATTTATCATGTAGATATTTGAGAACAGTTCATATTTAAAAGCTTTCTGACTAAAATAATAGAAAGGCATCTGAAAATTGAAAAAGAAAAAAGATAATTTTTAAAAGGTCCACTGTCCTAATGTAATAGCTTCTTTTTGTATTGAAATGTTTCAAAAAATTTATTGACAGTTGCCAAATAATAAAGGTTTATGTGGTGCTGTAATCTTAAGTACCTGCATGTATATAATGATAAAACCAGGAACATTAAGATATCTATCATCTCAAACATTTTTCTTGTCCTTATGTGATATTTCTTACTGCCTTGAAATACACAACACATCATCATTAGCTATATACTTCCTGTTATGTAACATTCTGTCTCACCTTCCCCATCTAACCAACTTTATACTAGCTACTTTTCTAATTTTCTGATTTCTCCCTCTCCAGCCTCCTATAACCACCTCTGGACTGTCTACTTCTGTGAGATAACTGAAATGTTGCCGACAAGCTCATGGGTTTAGAATACTTGGCTCCCAGCTGGTGCAATTTGGGAAGGTTGTGGGGCCTCTAGGAGGTGGAGAAAATGTGTCAGTGGGGGTGGATTTTGAACAATTTTATTATTGCAGCCTCCTTGCCAGTGCTAGCAAGTACACTTTTGCTTCCTTCTGTGGGTGATGAATGATGACAATGTGATCCAGGCTTCTTGCTCCTGCTACACTTTTCGTGCATGCCATTAAAAACCTTCTCCTTGAACCTATAAGCCAAAACACTCTTTCCTTTCATAGGCTTCTTCTGGCTGGGTGTTTTCTCCCTGCAACAAGAAGGTAACTATTACAATCTGAGAATTATATGTAAGTCACAGCACTTTGTGACTGGTTTACTTTATGTACTGTACAGTCGTCAAAGTTCATCCATGTTGCCACAAATTACAGGATTTTATTCTCCGTTGTGTTGCGTGTGTATGCACACATGTGTGTACTGTGTGTGCTATATATTTTTTAACCTTTTACCCTCTCATAAGGCTGTATTTGTGTCTTGGCTATTGTGAACAATACTGCAGTACACATGGGATGTAGATACCATTTGACTTGTTTATTTTATGAGTCATTCCATAGAAAACTTTATTCATTATGACCATTTTCCTCCAAGTAGAGGTTCTGGACATAAGTTTTTGGAAACTGGAGTGGCCAGCTGCTCATGGCCTGCACTTTGTGACAGATTCATTCTTCCAAGAAGCCCCTTCCCAACTCTTATGTTTGGACAAAGTCTGGAACACACTCATAATATGCTCATCATCACTTGTACAGTCTGGAACTAGACTGTTCCATATGGAGAAGGTGTAGTAGCCCAGTGAGTGGAATTTAAGTCATAAGAGAATGCCCTTGGAGAGGATATTGGAGCACAACCCCTTTCCTCCCTCTTGTCAGTCACTACAGGATGAGAATATCTCTACTACATGTCCCTTTCTATGATGTTGTGACTAGCCAATGACACAAAGCAAAAGAGCTGAGTAACCATGCACTGAAATCTCTGATACCACAAGCCAACATGAAGCTTTCATTATTATTAAGTTGATTTATCTCAGTTATTTTATTACAACGATGGGATGCTGACTAACATGGTCACATTTATTTAATCCTTCATAATCAAATGCTTTGTTCTTCCTAACAAGATTGTTTTAATTTTATTATCTTCAAATAATCACAATCTAACTTACAGCTTTTATAATTTTATTTTTATTTTTATTTTATTTTATTTATTTATTTATTTATTTTTGGTTTTTCGAGGTAGGGTCTCACTCTGGCCCAGGCTGACCTAGAATTAACTATGTCGTCTCAGGGTGGCCTTGAACTCACGGCAATCCTCCTACCTCTGCCTCCCGAGTGCTGGGATTAAAGGCATGTGCCACCACGCCCGGCTTACAGCTTTTATAATTTTAATTAAATCAGTCATGTTGGAAACATTCTCCTGTTGCCCCTTCCATGATACTTCTCTGGGTGGAACAGAATCAAGACTCCTGTTGGAAGGGAAGTTTCTCCAGTCTTATGATCCAGATTTCCACCATTGTGAGATTATTTTGTCTGAAGATTTTGCTTCATAAATTGGAGTAGGTTTATTTGTAGATAAAGATCCATTGTTATTTACTGTTTGTAACTCCCATCTTTGCAAGAATAATCTAAGCCAAAATACTGGATTTATGAGCAATAGAGTCCTTCCATATGTCCCACCTGAAGAGAGAGGAAGTTCACCTAACACAAATGTATCAGGGCCTGACCTATTCAGCCCTATTCTCCAGGAAGGATATGATGGATTTTTTGGTGTGTCTAGGAAAATGCATCTGGAATTACTAGTTGCCTTTAGTGGGCCTGTTCTACCTTATTGGGTCTTATCTTAGAGTAATCAGATGGAAATGGATCTGCTGCTGGGAGCAGGGTTTGGCATATTGTGGGAAGGTTCTGCTGGCCCAAGATTTGTAGCATGAAGAAGATGGATGAGACACTATAGCCGACATCTGAAGCTTATTTGTCAGTCTGGTACTACATGGGGAATTTACAACAACTGTTGGGAGCTTGTTTTCCTAGAAGAATCCAGTAGACGTGGCCTGGTACTGAAAGAACAACACAAGTGCTTTGTGCTGGCATATACAGCATGGGTTTGAGCCCAGGAAGATAGGTAGGAATTGAAGGCTGGAGCCAAGAGTTCCTGATGATACAGTGGTTCCCTGAGAAGCATTACGTGCAGGAAAAGCAAATGCATACCCAGAATAAGTGTCTATTCCAGTAAGGACAATACGCTGCCGTTTCCATGATGGAAGAGGTCCAATATAGTCAACTTGCCACCAAGTTGCTGGCTGGTCGCCCCGCGGAATACTACCATATCGGGGTCTCTGCTGCTGGCAGATTTGGCACTCAGCAGCAGCCGTAGCCAGGTCAGCCTTAGTTAGTGGAAGTCCATGTTGTTGGGCCCATGCATAACCTGCATCCCTGCCACCATGGCCACTTTGTTCATGGGCCCATGGGGCAATGACAGGGGTGGCTGAGGAAAGAGGTTGACCACTGTCCACAGAACATGTCAGCTTATCTACTTGATTATTAAAGTCCTCCTCTGATGAGGTCACCTTCTGATGAGCATTAACATGGGACACAAGTATCTTTATATCCTTTGCCCATTCAGAGAGCTCTATCTATATACACCTTCCCCAAATGTCCTTCTCACCAATTTTCCAGTCATGCTCCTTCCAAGTCCAGGACCATTCTGCCAAACCATTGGCCACAGCCCATGAATCAGTGTATAACCGCACATCTGGCCATTTTTCTTTCCAAGCAAAATGCACAACCATATGTACTGCCCGTAGTTCTGCCCATTGTGAAGACTTCCCTTCACCACAGTCCTTCAGAGTTGTCCCAGAAAGGGGCTATAATGCTGTAGCTGTCCACTTCTGGGACGTGCCCACATAGAGTGCTGAACCATCTGTAAACCATGCCCTGGTCTTCTCCTCTTCAGTCAACTGATCATAGGGCACACCCCATGATGCCATAGGTGCATGCCTGGGGACAGAAGGCATTGAAACAGGAGTAGCAACCATAGGCATTTGGGCAACCTCCTCATGTAATTTACTCGTGCCTTCAGGGCCTGCTCGAGCCCGATCATGGATATACCACTTCCACTTGATGATGGACTGCTGCTGTGCACGTCCAACTTTATGGCCTGGTGGGTCAGATAACACCCAGCTCATAATGGGCAGCCCAGGTCGCATAATGACTTGATGGCCCATTGTCAAGCGTTCAGTTTCTATTAAGGCCCAATAGCAAGCCAAGAGCTGTCTCTCAAAGGGAGAATAATTGTCTGCAGATGATGGCAGGGCCTTGCTCCAGAATCCCAAAGGCCTCCGGTGTGATTCACCTATGGGGGCCTGCCAAAGGCTCCAAACAGCATCCCTATCTGCCACTGACACCTCAA
>PVKW010032868.1:0-23690 GCA_004027895.1 Orientallactaga bullata
GGCAAAGTATAGAATTTTTGAATATGGAGTTGGGGTTTGACAGGAGAAACAGTATCAAGGAATAACCTGGAGCCCAAAATCTTGAAGGGAGGGGCAGTTTGAATCTTTTCTGGAGACACCTGTAAAATGGCAAGGCATTTAGTAGTGAGGTCTTGGAGATCAGATGGGTTGGAATGACCTAAAATAATAATAATAAAACATTAGGCTTAAGCCGGGCATGGTGGCGCACGCCTTTAATCCCAGCACTTGGGAGGCAGAGGTAGGAGGATCACTGAGAGTTCGAGGCCACCCTGAGACTACATAGTTAATTCCAGGTCAGCCTGGATCACAGTGAGACCCTACCTCGAAAAACCAAAAACAAAAAAAAAAACAAAAAAAAAACATTAGGCTGATTAATCAAGGAAGAAAAGATATGAGACATGTATTGTTAGGGTCAATCCAGGGCTGACAGCTAGCAGTTTTTTATGATGTTGAAGCTTATAGATCTAGGGGAAGTTCCATACTGGCAGAAGTTGGCCTGTCTTTGTAGAGCCATGAAAGAGAGAAAAAGAAATTAATTAGTTACATAGTACATACAGCAAAATTATTGTAGTCAAGTCACAGTAAGTTTTAAGAATTTTTGTTAGGCACACTTTGTATATCTTTATAATGGAATTTTAAATCATTATTACACCTTAAAATTGGCCCACAGTGACACTGTCTCTAGCAAGGTGATTGTAGATGTAAACTATAAATTAATAAAATACTGAATATATTGGGGGACATATATTTAAATTACCACATTTTGTCCCTGGCTTTTAATAGATTTATTTTTTTATTTTTATTTTTATTTTTTATTTTGGTTTTTCGAGGTAGGGTTTCACTCTGGTCCAGGCTGACCTGGAATTAACTATGTAGTCTCAGGGTGGCCTCGAACTCTCGGCGATCCTCCTACCTCTGCCTCCCGAGTGCTAGGATTAAAGGCGTGCGCCACCACGCCCGGCTTTTTAATAGATTTATAATAACAGTAACAATAATAATAAAATTAAACAAGTTAATTGGTATAAGGCATAGTAAGGAGAGACTAGAACAATTTAAATTTAACCACCATTAGCCGTTATTAAACTTTTGTAGTAACCAGAGACTGATAGTCTTTAGGTTTTTTAATTTTGTCCCTCCAGCTGGGCAGAGTTGTTAGGGAAAACTTTAGTCCCAGGCCAACATTGTATTACCGATTGAGTTAGTTGGGCTTAGTATGAATTGAGCTAGGTGGGAAGAGAGAGAATGGGCGTGCCAGGCCTCCAGCCACTGTTTACATGGGTACTGGAGAATTGAGCCTTGAACTGTGGTCCTTAGGCTTTACAGGCAAGCGCTTAACCATTAAGCCATCTTTTTAGTCCCACGTTAATGGGAAGGCAGTGAAGGGTGGGACAATGGTGTGTAGGATATAGCCATATAGACTTGAAAAACAGGTTTTTTTTTTACCTCTAGCAGGGCAATACGAAATTCCCCAGTTATTTTTTTATTTTTTAAAGTTGGGCCCTGTGGGACATTTAGCTAAGAGCATCGAGGGGGCGTCCAGAGGTAAAAGGGGCAGGGACGGCAGCAGTTTGTCTCATGGCCTTATGGCGGACCGCCCGCCCGTTTCTAAGATATTTTTAAAGCAAGTTAGGAGCCCGCCCACCTGTCTCCTTGTTGTTTGGCTGGCCTTTTTTTTTTTTTTTTTTTTGACAAATGTGACCCTAAGTGACGCCTGGAGGTGTGGGCGAGGTGCAGCCAGTGAGGCTCGGGGCAGTGCTTGGGCCTGGGCTGGAGCTGTCGTTTAGGACCATCCCACTCGGCCCGCTCCCTGCAGGGATGTCGGTGGAGCCTGGCGGACCAGTGACTTGTGTTCCACGCCCGCGAGGAAAGCTAACCTCGGTTTGGGACGTTTGGGGAACTTGAGCTTGTACTTGATTACAGTTTACATCCACAGAAAGCTACATGGAGGAGCTGTATGAGGAAAGAAGTTTACCGGAGAATGTTAGTGTGGAAGAATTTTGATATGCCTGCATTTTTTATCAGGGGTTTGAGCACATTTGCCTTAGGCAGCAGTTACGGGCTGAAAAGACAGCGGGGCCGGTGGCAGCTTGGGTGGTGGCCTTGGAAGGAATGAGATTTTAAAAGTTAGTTTTAGTCTTTTCTTACAGTTTTTGTTAAGGGCAAAAATGAACTTTTTCCTGGAAAAGCCTTTAAGGCTGGCAATTAAGGCAAGGAGGACTGAATTAATCCATGGGGCTAAAACAAAAGTTTTGTCCCAAGAGCCATGGAGGTTTTTTTGTTTTAAGCCACACTGTAGGAGGAGTCTTTGTAATATTAGGGCAATAGTAATATATATGAGTACAATATAAGTATAAAGGCCCAAAAAATAGCTAAGCATGTTGTAGAATTAAGTTTAGATTTAGACTCGTAATGGTCAGAAGAGCCTGTGCCTTTATGGGAGGCTCAATGGTATAAAACACAGTACAGTCGGGAGTAGATCTCCCCATCAGGTTTGTTTTGTCTTTTGGGACGGAGTTTTTATTTAAATGAGGAGGTAAAACGTTTAAAGTCTCCTCTAGGTCTACCCACGTGGTGCGTCTGCCGTGAACGTACCCGTTTAGAAATGGCGGCAAACTGGAAATGGAAGGAAAGAGAAAGGAAGTTGAAGCAAGCACAGATTATAGAAGTAAAGGTTAGAATATTAAATATGAAGATTACCTCATAACTTATGAGGATACACCCGTCAGCAATCCGGATTAGCCTGTCAGCTTAATTTTGTAGTTTTCCTTCGTCACGTCGGAGACATCAGTCCGTAGTCCGTTTTGATCCTCACACGTAGTTTCTCAGGTAGTTTTCTGTCTTCACACGGGGCACCAGTTGTCGGGCCCCACGTTGGGCACCCTTTGCCGGGGTTTTTTCCCTCCACCACCGGCAGGTAGAGCGGAAGAGAGAGAGAACCTGGCCAGCCACTTCTCTTGAGGCTGAGCAGGAAGGCGGATGTCGGCGACTCAAACCCCTCCCCCCCAAAACACCGGGGAGAAAAACCACATTGAGCAGCGGAGACCGTCTAGGGCGGGAATCTCTCCGTTTATTGTCAGGGGAGGTATTTATATATTTTGAGGAAGGGGGCGGGAAGAGGGGATGAGAGAAAGGTATAAGGGCCAATAGTATTTCATCACGTCAGCAGTAGCTGGGTGGAGGCAGTTTCGGCTTAGGCCTTGCTGAGAATTAGGCCAAAGACAGGACGCCAAACTCAGGAAGTTCCACTAGGCCTCACACCCGGGCCTCATAGGGCCCAACACCCCTGAGAGTAGCCAGTGTGTCACTCATGTAAATGTCCATCCTCCTGTGCATCGTAATGGGAAAAACGGAGAGCCTTTGGTTCTGAATGTCTAGAAAGAAATGTAAAATATTGTGGAAATTATGGCTACTCCCATAAGGCAAGACCCACATCACCCATGGGGGGAGGACAGGGAGAAGGCTAAATGATGGTACCATCATGGCTGTACATATACTATATACATAGTTAATAAAAAAAATGGAACTATTTTGTAGAGTGGAGAAATGGAAAGAGCACACATGAGATAAATTTTTGGTAGGCTCAATATGTCTTTGTGTACTTCCTTTCCGAAGAAGAGAAAAGTTGAGGTTCCTTTATGAAGAGTGTATAAGATTCAGAATACTGCTGGATGCATTACTCACTCTAGAATAAGGGTAGCACAGGATTGGGCAGGTGGTTCCAGACCTCAGTACATACCTAACAGAGCAGGCAAGCCACATCCAAACAGAGTGGATTCCACTCATGATAGTAAGTTTTTTCTCAGCATTGGTTTGAATTCAGCCTGGGTGAGGCTACAATTTTACTTTGGTTCATTTGGTTTTATTTGGGGTCATTCAGGGGCTAAATTCAACTGGGAGCTCAGCTTGAAAGTGATGGACTCTTGTCTTTTAGATTACTTTGCACATCATGCTGTGTCTAGCCTGAACTTCCTTATCACAGCCCTGGACAATAGTTCGTTATTTTTCTGTCCAACCTTTGGCTCTGCAATCTATTCTTATTTGTTTATTTATTTTTAAAATATTTTGTTATTTATTCATTTATTTGCGAGAGAGAGAGAGAGAAAGAGAGAGAGAGAGAGAGATACAGAAATAGGCAGGTAGAGAGAGAGAATGGGCGTGCCAGGGCCTCCAGCCACTTCAAACGAACTCCAGATGCATGCGCCCCCTTGTGCATCTGGCTTACGTGGGTCCTGGAGAATTGAGCCTCGAACCAGGGTCCTTAGGCTTCACAGGCAAGCATTTAACTGCTAAGCCATCTCTCCAGCCCTTATTTTTTTTTTTAAGTAGAAACTTTGTATGGACACAACATGTGTTGGTACCATCATTTCCCTCCTCCCTGCTCCCACTCCACTGAAGGCTCTTCTCAGTGGAGTTGCTGGTATTCACCATGAGGGTGTAGGTCGTGAGATGTGACGGCAGCAGTCAGTCATTATATGGAGTTGGGGGTTGGCAATTCCTCCGGACATTCCCTTCCACTTTATGGCTCTTACAATCTTTCTGCCCCCTCTTCTGTAAAATTCCCTGAGCTGTTTTGTTTTAAGTCTACTTTAGTGCTGTGCTTTCAGGAGCTTCTAAATTTCTGCTTTGGTACATTTTGAATATCATCAGTGTCTGTCTCCATCACCCTGGCACTGGTTGTCGGGCGGCTCACCATTGATGCAGCACTCTTGCTCATCTCGCCAGTTCCTTTGTGGTTTCAGCTGGGCCTTGGCTGATGTGTGAGGGGTTGACTTATCTGTCCGTTCTAGCTGCCTTCTGAAAAAGAAAAACAGATTTTCCAATGGAGACTCAGATCAGCATAGGTTAAATGGGATCAGCAGTGATCATTAAGAGAGATTTTGATGGGTGTAGCCTCTCTTTTGGCCAAAGACTAGTGGGAACTTCTCATTGGAGTCCATGATCTTGGTCTCCATAGGATTATGACTCAGTTCCCAGTTCCAGCTATGGGTTTCTTTCCACTGAGTGGATCTTTTAGCCAATCAGAGAACCATTTGTTACCCACCTAGACTGGGTGCCACTATTGCACAGGTGTGTATATCTTGTCAGGCTGGTTGCTTTGGAAAGCAGTGTTCCCTGCTAGCACACAAGGTTGTTGGCTATTAACCCCAGCTTATGCAGTACTTTCTAGCACTATATGGCAGACCATCTGGGAACTGGCTTCCTTCCAGATTCCAGTCAGATCTCTCGATGTTCTGTGTTGACAGCATGTGGTGTCTTCAGCAATAGGGTCTTACCCTATACCTTAGGCAGAAAATTAAGTGCTTTGATAGAAATCTGTCTTGTTTTGGGGACCTCATAGGTCTCACTGATATATAGCTCAATGTGGGTTGTAACCAATTTCTGGTACTGAGAGTTATAATCCAGAGTCAAATGTTTTCAGGTTAGGCTTCATCCCATCCTCTTCAGGGTACTTCTTACCAGACAATCCCCCTATGCTCTTATTGAGGATTATATCTTTAGTCTGCTATCTAGGAGAAAGGTTTCTTTGGTACTAGTTTATTTTGGATTTAGTTTTGTGTGTATCTCTCCATGACCTCCCATTCCTCTTCCCTCAAACACTTCCATCTGTATTATCATCCCTCAAGTTGCCTGTCAGGTATACCTATAACTCAAGCTGTTTCATGTTAGGAACCATAGATGAGGGAGAACATGGAACATTTGTCTTTCTGTGCTTGTGTGACTTTACTTAGTATGATCTGGCCTATAATAGCAGCTATTGGATAGGTTGAGGCAGGAGGACTGCAAAGTCAAGGCCTGCTTAGTTTACTGTGTGAACTTAAGGCCAGCCTGAGCAACCCAGTGAGAATCTGTCCTAAAATAAACAATGTAAAAAGAGGTCTGGAGGTGTGGCTCAGTGGTAGAGCATCTGCTTAACATGAATGAGGTTCTGGGTTCAATCCCCACTACTGATAAGAAAAAAAAAAAAAGAAAGAAAGAAAAGGAAAAACAGTTGGAGACTGAGACAGACAGCCAGACACACACTAACAAGGATACTAACAAGAATTCAAACACAGACAGAAGTAAAAAAGAAAAAGAATCCATTTTGTCTGAATTCTAGTGCCACTTTGCCGCTACTATTTTTCCCCCATGTGAGACAACACACATTTTCTTTCTTTCTTTCTTTCTTTCTTTCTTTCTTTCTTTCTTTCTTTCTTTCTTTCTTTCTTTCTCTCTTTCTTCTTTTCTTTTCTTTTCTTTTTTTTCTTTTGCTAAAACTAATTTTCTTTAGGTATCTGTCTCTTACTAGTCAGGTATTTCTGACCAAATTGGTTTTATAGGTGAATTAAAATTATATTTAAGGATCATTTCTTTGTTTTGTTATTCTAAAGCATAGGAATATCTCTACTCATTTTCTGAGGCTAGTTTGTGGTATAAAAATAGAAAAAGTCATAGCTCAAAACGAAAACAATGAATATAATAAATATAGATGTGCACATCCTACATGTGAGCCAGCAGGCATCTGTCTCTTATCCTCACAGGCCTCCATTTGGCCCTGAAGTGTTTGAGGAAGAAATTACTTTTTTTTTTTTTCCTGACTAACAAGAAATTCAATCATCCTGCATCTATTATAAAAGACAAGATTTGAGCTGGGGAGATGGCCCAGTGGTTAAGTGTGCTTCCTGCACAAGTATGAGGCTCTAAGGCAGCATGAGATTACCAGAAATTTGAATCTCCAGAAGCAAATCAATAGCCGAGTGTGACCACACATGTCTGTCACCTTAGTCTTGTCGGGCACAGAAACTGGAGAATCACTGGGGCTCATGAATGGCAAGCTATGGCATCAATAAGTGACTCCTTTGTGAAGAAAAACATGCCACTATTGCACTAGTGAATACATCTTGCCTGAGTGATCAGTTGTGTAGATTGTAGGGTCCATTGCTGATTAAGACCACTTATGACTTTTCTTCTCCATGAGGTTGCGTAGCACTTTCAGGGATTATGACCACTAATCAGACGGGAGGAAGCTTCCAGCTCAGTTCTAACTTGATTTCTCAGTGTCCTGAAACCAAAGCTTGTGGTGTCTTCAGCAATAGGATCTTACTGTCTAGTTCTGGTGGACAGCTAAGAACTTTGGCAATAGCCCTATTGTTTGACCTTGCTGACCAATACCTCACTTGGAACTATCCCAACCCTAGTTCTAAAAATTTCCTTGACAACCTATGGCTTCTGAGCATAGAATTTATACTGCTCCAGGGTACTTCTGTCTAAACTCTCATATGTATATCATATATAATACATATATATTATATATATTTATAACATATATGTTATGTCTATATATTTTAATATTATATGTATTTTACTTAAGGGTTATTCCTTTGTTTTGTTATTCTAAAGCATAGGAATATCACTACTCATTACATATATATATATATATATATATATATATATATATATGTAGAGAGAGAGAGAGAGAGAGAAAACACTAACAAAGAAATAGGTTTCTATATGACTTATTCATAGTGTCTTTAGGTTTTATTAACCCTTCTCCCATCCTCTCCTTGCAAAAAAATAGAGAAGCATCTGGATTAAATGCTATCATACAACAAATGGACCTAACAGACATTTGTAGTACATTCCATCTAACTACTGCAGAATACACATTCTTTTTAGCAGTACATGGAACTTTCTATAAAATAGGTCATTTATTAGAGCACAAATCAAATCTTAATAAATATAGGAAAATTGAAATAGTTCCTTGTATTCTACCTGATTACAATGGGATATAACTAATAAACACCAAGAAAAACTATAGAACATATAAAAATTTGTGGTAACTAAACAATATACTATTGAATGCTGAATGGGTCATGGAAGAAGTTAAGGAGGAAAAACATGTAGAATGAAATGACATTGTAAATTCTATATAGCCAAACCTATGGTATACAATGAAGGAAGTCCTTAGAGGGAACTGTATAGCTTTAAGTGCCTACATTAAGAGGTCACAAATAAATAACTTAATGAAAAGCCTTAAGGCCTTGAAAAAAGAACAATCCAAACCAAAATTTAAAAAGCAGAAAGAAATCATGAAGATCAGGGCAAAAATTAATATAATAGAAAACACAGTAATACAAAGAATCAATGAAACAAAGAGCTGGCTCTTTGAAAAGATAAACAAGATCAACAAACCCTTACCAAAATTAACAAAAAGAGATAGAGAAGACCCAAATTAATAAAATTAGAGATGAAAAGGGAACGATTATAACAGATACCAATGAAATTTAGAAATTCATAAAGGCATACCTTAAAAACATACTCTTCTACATTTGGAAAACTAAAAGAAATTAAGTTTTTACATACATATGACTTACCAAAATTAAAACAAGATGAGATAAATCATTTAAACAGAGCTTTAACAAACAATGAGATCAAAGAAGTCATAAAAAAAACTTCCAAGTGAAAAAAAGTTCAGAACCAGATAGATTCACTGGTGAATTTTACCAGATCTTCAAAGAGTCATTAATATCAATGATTTTCAAACTAGTCCATAAAATAGCAAAGGAAAGAACACTATCACACTTCTTTTATAAAATTAGTATTACCCTGACATCAAAAGCAGTTAAACACACAACAAAAAAGAAAATTATAAACCAACCTCCCTTATGAACATACATGCAAAAATTTTCAACAAAATATTTGTAACCAGAATACAGGAATACATCAAAAGATCACTCACCCTGTTCAAGTGGGTTTTAGTCCAGGGATGCAGGAATCGTTCAGTGTATACAGCATGTACCATATAAATGGACTCAAGGACAAAGATCACATGATCATATCAATAGATTCAGGAAAGGCATTTTACAAATCCAGCATCCCTTTACGATCAAAGTCCTGAAGAAACTTGGAATGTAAGGAATATTTCTTAACATACAGGCTATACTTGACATAGTCTGACTCTTAAAATGGTTGTACAGCTGATATAATTATTTTACACTTAATATATCATTGACAGAGTCATCTCACATGGCCGTATCAAACTTTTAAAGGCTGATTAAGAACATTCCTTTACCTTGGAAATGAGAAGACATGGACTATTTGCAAAGAATCCTAATGGTTATCACAAAACTACCTTCTGGTCACTAATATTTGGGTCACTCTCCTTTTTACACTGAAAATACAGCCACTCCCATTTCAAGGGCCACTCCTCAAATTTTCCCTCATAAAACAGGACCAAGCTTCAAGGCCAAGGTCTCTGTGTGGTGGGCCCTCACCTGGGGTGAGGCAGTACTAATGATCTCTATCAGGACTGAGTGTGGTACCTTTTGACCTGGACACTTTTGGTTTAACATGCTCTCTGCCTCACTTTTACTCACTAGACAAAGGGATTGGGAAAAATCAATAAAAAATTATTGGTTATTTACTTATTGTGGTATAGGGAATCGAGTGCAGGTCCTCATGCACAGTCTGCCACTGAGCTACATACACCTCTCTCCTCCATAGACAATTCCAGCTGGACAGACAGAGAAAGAATCCCTTTTCTGTTGTGGGGAGTTTTTCTTGATGAAGTCTTGATTCTGTTCCTCATTGTTCTTAGCTTCTATGACTAAGAAATTCTTTCCTTTCCATTTTCTCTTGGTCATTTCTAAAAGGGGCGTTTAGGACTATGTTCGTAATTGAGAAAAGCTTGACCAGCCCAATTCCTGTGGCTAGAATATCAGAGTTTATTGTCGTCCTCAAATGAAGAAGAATCATGAGCATTTTAATTATAATTGTGGCATTCTTTCGATCTTGTGAATTTTATGGAAAATTTGCATGAATAAAAAAAGGAACTCTATTACATGATGTGCAGAATTTTGTTAGAAAAAATAATCCTCACCCCAAATATCTCTTCTTCATAGTTCCTTTCCTACTGTTGTCACAAATACTTTGTTTTTAATCTTCCTATTATTATGTCACTCTTAGTTATATGCTCCTTTATAAAGAGAAAATTTTGTTTTGCTTGTTTCTACATTCCCTCCAAGTCTTAAATACTGCCCCAAGTGATAGATGAAACATTTCTTTTGAGTCATACAGTGCTTTCTCAAATAAGAATTCTGGAAAAACCAACTTCCCTCATTTCATTACATTAGTATCATATTAGCAAGTCAAACATAGCTTTACTAAGTATGTTTTGTTTCAGACAAAACAAATATAAATGATATATTTTCAACATATATTAAAATATATAATCCATTATTTCAACATCATATATGTATTAATTTAAAAATTATACCATATGATCACTTGAATCATCTCTATGCAAAATGAAAGACAATAATTACATAGGGAAATTTCAATTGAAATTTGAATAGTTCAAGTTAAGTTATTAAAAAAAAATTGGATCTTCATTTTTATTAGTCTTATTTCATGAGTTTAATGGCTACAAATAGTAGTTGGTGGCTATACCACTAAGATAGATAATGAAATATTTCCATCATTGAGAAAAATTCTGTTGAACAGATTTCATATAAATAAATGCTGGATAGTCATTTGATCAAAGTAATAGTAATTCTTGAGTAATTTTTTTAGTCAATTAGACCAGTATCAAAGTTTTCTCAATTTGATAAATAGTATATATAAGATGACAATTATAAATATAATCAATAGGAAAACAGTGGCAAAGAAAAACATCAAAATTGAGAGGGACTACTGAGAAAGAACATGTTCAGTGGGGCGGGGGAAAGGGGAGGCAAATGAAGAAATTGGGAGGGCATTATGATCACAACGCATGTACGAAAATTTTCAATAAAAAGTTGAAAAAAGAACACAAATTTACCTGCACTAATAATAATTTAAAAAAAAAAACAAGGTCACTTCTCTTTCTCTTTCTTAAGAAAACTAGAGAAATGCCAGTTTAGGGTGGCAATTGTGTCTAATCTATGGCCTATTCATGCCTATTTTGCTATTCAGTAATTTTTCTGTTACTCCTCTGATCTGGTTTTTATTCTCATATTTATTTATTTACTTATTTATTTATTTTGGTTTTTTGAGATAAGGTCTTGCTCTAGCCTAGGCTGACCTGGAATTCACTATGTAGTCTAGGGGTGGCCTCGAACTCACAGTGATCCTCCTACATCTGCCTCCCAAGGGCTGGGATTAAAGGCGTGTGCCTGGCTTCATTCTCATATATTAAGAGGACACCTCAAGTTCTAGAAGATCTTGTCATGTTCTAAGATGGGATGATTCAGTGTTATAAAGATATTAGTTCTCTCCAAATCTTGTAGTTTAACACAATCCATTCAAAAATATTTTTTAACTTTATAAATTAGTGGTAAAATTTATGTTAATAACTGGCTGTCAGAAGAGTAAGAAAACTGAAAGAGAACAAGGAGGGGTATGTTTCTTAGTACATGTCAAAATGTACTATTAATCTGTGGTAATTAAGAAAGTGGTACCAGCTGAGAGACTGATCATGAGACATGGTTCCAGGCAGGGTGTGTGTAGCAGAGAAGAGCATGTGGTGAAGAGTGTAGATTCTCAGTCACATGACCAAGGTACAAGTCACAGCTTTGCCTCTAACAGCTTGTGGCTTCAGGTGAACTATTAACAGCCTTCTGCATTTCAAATTTATCTCTTAAGTGGGTATAAAGTGGTCAATTCTGTATAGAGTTATGGTAGAGGCAAAGTATGTGAAGTATTTAGAACAATGCTTGTCCTTATAAGCACTGTGAAAGTGTTACCTAGTATTGATTTAACATATGCTGTGTACCCTTAACATCAAGGAGAAAAGAGAGAGTTATTTACTACATGGTGTTGGAGCAACTGGATTGGGAAAAAAGAATTAATAAAGAAAGAATGAAATAAGGTAAAAAAGAAAAGAATAAAGAGAATAAAGGAGAAAGAAACAAAAAAGACAGTAACACAAGTCATACTTATTATAAATTAAGGGGTATAAGTTGCACATTTACCTCTAAAATTTCCCATAAGGCACTATAAAAATGAAGAAGTCAAAAGGTGGCTGGAGTGATGACTCAGCAGTTAAAGGTGCCTACTTGCAAAGTCTCATGGCCTAGGTTGGATTCCCCATGTTCCACATAAAACCAGATGCACAAAGTGGAGCATGCATCTGGAGTTCTCTTGCAGCCACAGGAGGCCCTGGCGAGTCCATACATCTTTTGTCTGTGTCTTTCAAATAAATAAAGTAATAATATTAAAAAGAGAAGTCAAAAGGTTTTCTTGGCATGAGGAAGGTCTTTTTTTTATTTTATTTTATTTTATTTATTTTTTATTTTTTTATTTTTAATATTTATTGACAACAAAACATACTTACATACCAAAGGTGCGTATTTTTCCCTCCCTTCCCCCCCTTCCCCTTTAGAACTCCACTCTCCATCATATCCCCTCCCTCTCTCCATTAGTCTCTTTTTTTAATATGATGTCATATGAGGAAGGTCTTTTAATATAGTATTTGTATTTTTAGCACAATACCACTGAAATAAGTCATAAAAGAAAACACTGTCAGGTTTTACTTTCAATGAAAACAAAGGTAGAGATAGGATGATGGTAGAAAGGTGGTGGATTAAGACTCGGTAAGTAGGTAAGAGAAGGTGAATCAGAAAAAGTTTAAATACAATAAAAATTTTAAAATATTTTATTTATTTATGGGAGAGAAAGAAGCAGATACACTCACATATAGAGGAGAGACAGAAAGAGAAGGAGAGAGAGAGAGAGCGAGCGAATGGGCACGCCAGGGCATCCAGCCACTGCAAATGAACTCCAGACACATGTGCCACCTTGTACATCTGGAGAATTGAACCTTGGTCTTCAGGCTTTGCAGGCAAGCACTTTAACCACTGTACCATCTCTCCAGCTTACAATAAACATTTTATGTCTAATTTTATTGTCTATTACACAACTCACGCATGGTTTAGACTTCTCTTTTGAAATACTGTCTTTGGCTACAGAAAATGTCAATAAATGTTGTAGATCATATTTTAAATTTCCAGTAAGATTTAAGCAAGTCAACTTTAAAAGGTAGCTTCTCTTTTGACTAGTGTTTTCAACACTATAGCTTTAAAAGTTTGACTTTCAGGTTCCACATTGTAAGTAGGCTGTTTTAGTGAAAAGGAAGAGATCATGGTTTCTTAAAATATAATTGTTTTTATTGTACACATTTAATTTGATGGAAATCATTAAAAAACCTCCTTTTATAGCATCATCAAAAATTATATGCTTAGGAAATTATATAAATAGAAGAAATAATAACACAAAGGTCAGTTTGATATGGCATTGACTACACGTTACTTGAAAATAAGGGCTACAAGATGTAGAGAATGTAATATGTACACAAAAATTGACATAGCAGATTGGAAATTTATTTTGCAACCAGGCACTAACTTTAAGTAGACATTAGAATTCATTATCAATATGTGTGTTAGCCAGAATGTGAAAGCTCCAAGTTAAAAGTTCATTAGATGCAAGCCAGATGACAGAAACACCAAATGATCTTCACAGAAAAATTAAATTACTTAGATGTTCTTTTTCTCTCAAATACCCAGAAGTTGAAATTTGATGTAGAGTATTAGTTGACTTATATTTCACTTATAAATGTTTTATGGGAATTATAATTATTCAAACAACCGAAGTGACTGTAGCTACTAATAGGTATTTTCTTTAGCAATAAATTTTAATTTTTTTTTTTTTTCGAGGTAGGGTCTCACTGTAGCCAAGGCTGACCTGGAATTCACTATGTAATCTCAGGGTGGCCTCAAACTCACATCAATCCTCTCACCTCTGCCTCCCGAGTGCTGGGATTAAAGGTGTGTGCCACCAAGCCTGGCTTTAAAAAATCTCATTAAAAAAAAAAAGATTTAAACAAGGCCATTTTGTGTAATTGACATCCTTTGATTTATGAAGGAATTAAAAACAAGTTCAGTGCCTTCAATCCCAAGGCCCAGATGAATACTTATTTGATTTGTTTCCTGTGCATTCCAAAAAAAAAAAAAAAAAAAGAATTTGGTGTCCTGTCTAATTAGAACTGCTAATTTATAAATGCCTGTCAAAGAAGCATTGCACTTCCCTTCCACCCAGAGAAATTACACTCCCTGGTGACACTGTCATCTTTTCACCCCCCTCTTGTAGCTTTCTTCTTGCAGATAAATAGAACTTTCATAGCATAATCACATGTTAGTAAACCCTGTGACAGTTTTTACTGTTTTTATATTGAGAGAAGTTTTAATTTCTTTAAAGTTTCAAATACACTCCTCAAAACAAGGCTGAATACCCTTAAATTGGCACCCCCATATTGGAGATCATGTGCTTTGTGGTCTCCTCTGCTTTTTATAAGGAAATGAGAGATGAATGATAGGAATTCTTCTCCTCAAACTCACATCTCCAACCTTTCTCCAAACCATAAACATGAGAGTGGGAATTAGCCCCTCACCTTCTCGACCTAACTGAAATTTGGCTTCCCTCAGAACAGGTTCCAGCTCTATGCCTCTCCTGAACCGGAATTGCAAGACAACTGCTTTAAGTGCTGTCTCTCATCTACCTGAGGACAAGGGCTTTGGGGGAGGACTGGCCTCTTCATTGATCACAGTGAATCACCTGTTTCCACCTTCAAGCCAAGCCCCATTCCCTTAGGAATTTGCTTCTGTCCCTACTGCAATCCAATCTCTCGACATCCAATCTGGCCCCTTCCTTCTTTTGTTAAGTTTTGTCCTGTATGGACTGCAGCCTCCAAAGTCCTTCTACACTATTGGGTGATTTTGTTATCTGTGTGGATAATAAATGTACACACCAGTACAGGGAGATCTTGAGCTTCCATCCTAGCTACTCTTTGAGCTACTTGTTGAGTCTGGACAATCCCAACTCTTAAATCTTAACCTTAATTTTAACTCCTAACCTTCAGTCACCTCAACCTAGATCCACTGCTTTGTATGCATCTCCCATCCTCTCCTCCTCTCATGTCAGTTTTCTCCTTTGGTCTTAATAGGTTCATTTCTCTTCTTTATGAAAACTAATGTCACCTCTGGTCACAAGTCTCTTCAAATGTTACCGTATACCTCCTAGTCTTTTCTCAGTCAAATGGCTCACAATACTTACCTTTATTTTTCTGTCTTGATTCAATCTTTGATAGTCAATAAATTCGTTCTATCAAGACAATGAGATTGCCTTGACCATGATCTAATCACGAGTCATAGAAGCAAACAGGATAACCAGTGTGAGCACTTAAAATAAGACGAAGCAGACCACCTACATTGAAAGGTTGGAACAAGAGGAAGGACTGGCAAAGGAGACGAGAAAAGTCATAAAGTGAGCAACATACATCTCTACACAGTGAACGTGGACCCAGGATTTCTCAGGATTTACCTTATAAGGTTGAGGACTCATGGATTCTAAAGAGAAATGAATGAATGTTTTTTAAGTGATATCTGTGGATACATAAACTCATTGCTTAGAAATATGACCATTCTTATTACTGGGATGAATGATGGGGTGGGATAAGGAAAATTGCAAATTTGTGGAGCAAATAATTGATATGATCCTACCAGAAGGTGCACTTGTGAGTTCCCAGGATCAGTATCTCAGAAACAGCTTCCATCTGTGCTTTGGATGAGTTCAGTTCAGTTTAGTTAAATATTCTGTGACAGGCCCAGACAATCTCATGTTCCTAAAACTGGACCCATTGTTTCCTTTAAATCTATGTCTCCTAGCTCTTGTTTTTTCCTGAGCAGAGTCTCAGACAGCCCAGGTTGGCCTCAATCTTGCTATGTAAATAAGGTTGACCTGGATCTCTTGGTTCTCCTTTCTCCATCTCCCGATTGCTAGGATTAAATGTGTGTACCAACCACACTCGACTAAGACCCTATTTCTTGTCTAAACTATTGTTCTATTGTCTTTTTTTTTTTTTTTGGTTTTTCAAGGTAGGGTTTCGCTCTAGCCCAGGCTAACCTGGACTTTGCTATGTAGTCTCAGGGTGGCCTTGAACTTGGCAATCCTACCTCTGCCTCCCGAGTGCTGGGATTAAAGGCATATGCCACCATATTCAGCCTATTGTCTTAATTAGATTCCACTGGCCTTTTTGCTTTCTCCGATCTATTTTTATCTAGCTCTTTATTTTTTTTAGATTTATCATAATAATTGGCACATAGCAATCAAATAAAATATTTTTACTGGATTATTCATTTGTGGATGACTATACACACACAGGTCATATGAGGAGCACTGGTTATTCTGTATTGTAATACCAGAAGAATTACACCTAAATTCACCCTCATGCTTTAAAATAGTGCATCAGAATGGTAAGTAACAAAGTGTTATTCCCTAGATTTAGACATTTTTTTTAAAATTCACTATGTAGTCTCAATGTGGCCTCAAACTGATGGCAATACTCCTACTTCTGCCTCCTGAGCGCAGGGATTAAAGAAACTATTAGAAGAAACTCTAAGGGAAGGATGAAGTAGAGAAGAAAGAGGAGGAGAACAAAGAGACTAGAGGAGGAGGAGGATGAAGAAGAAGAAGAGTCTTATAGCACCTGTGAGCCACTGATAGTTCCAGCAGCAGGAGGTCAGCAGTCAAGTCCCAGGATAGAGATGCTGAGGGAAGGAGAAAAGAGAAGGAAAACTCACTTGTTACTGGGTGGTTGCTATTTGTTGGGAGATAATGAATAGAAAGACATAAGGAACATTGTAAAGTAAGTTCCTGAAATGGCAGTTGGCTGAGGTTTTAAGGTACATTATGGTAGTCTCTCCATGTGAGTAATCATATTAAAGCAATTGACTGATTCAACCCATCATGGGCTAGATACAGGCTCACTGGGTGTTTATATCTGAGGAGAAGAGTGCCATATAGGCTCATAGAAGTGTTAGAAATACACACAAACTGCATTGTGGACTCATCTTTTCTCAATCTACAGATGAGAGAAGGGTCAATTATTTCTATAAACAGCCCTTATTGATGATGCTGGTCCTGGCAGCTCGAAGGAAGCTGTTAGTATCTCACCTTGCTGAAGGACTACACTAGTCAGAAAAATAGGTTCCAGCTGGGTATTAATTCTTGTTAAATATTCAGGCTGTAAATAACAGAACAGGCTGTGTCTTGCAGGCATTGTGCACTAATTAGTAGAGGAGGTCTGGAACAACTGAATTACTTGATTAATGCTCTTAAATCATAGAGCCGCCCCTTTCCTCTCCAAGGCACAATGCAGCTCTTTGCCTTTGGCCAAGGGGGAGGAGAAAGAGGAGGAAGGGAACATTGCTATCTTATTGAATACCTAATGATAGTATAATCACATTCAGAGCTAACAAGTATTAAACACTCTCTAACATTAGAGCACTGTCTTAGCACTTTAGTAGCATTATCTTATTATTTATTCTCTAATCTTGGCCACAACCCCATGAAGCAAGCATAATTTGCCATTACCAGGACATACCCTCCTTAGATCATTCATATTAACTGTGGTATGATGGGGTTCAAGTGGGTCACACTGCTTACGTAGCTTGTTGGTGATCTAGGGAAAACGGCAGTACTTAGAGCTTTTCTGGGCCTACCCATAAATTGCAGATGCAATAGCTCTTGAAAAGCTATCTTGAGGATTCGAGATAATATTATATAAAGGGTACCATACAGTGACCAACAAAGAGAAAATGCATAATAAAATGATATAATGTTAGGCCCTCTTTAATTAAGCTCTTTTATGCTCTCATATTTTAAAGTCATAATAAAATTAATTATCACCATTACCCTCCTCATCCACACCTGCTTCCCCCCCCATAAGTTAACAGAAAAGGCCGTTATGAAGCAAAAAAGATCAATAGGCCAACTCATAATGAAAATGAAAGATGTTCTTTGCTCTAATGATTTTTAGCAACTTGTTAAACAGTAATTAAATTTGGCACCCAAAGAGCTAATATAATAAACAGATTGCCAATGTTCTACAAGTCCCAGGCCTGCCTCTTCAGTAGGGATTGGATCAGGGAGTCAAATTCCAAGAATCCAGGGCTGTACCCTGCCAGAATATTTTGTTTATATTTGACTTTCCAAAGGCCAGGGAATGGACAAATAAAAGAAGGACCCATCCACAGGCAGTCCCGATTACTTTTGTCCCACACTAGATCAGGTGATCTTAGTTGACTGAAGTGTTGTAGGCTGGCTTTTAATCATTTCAGATGGTCAGAAGATATTTGAGTGTTTTTATGGAAACAAAAGGCAGGAATGATAAACACTGACGTATGATGGGAATGCCTCATGAAGAAATGAATAACACTACTAATTTATATCATTAGCATCCTGGGGAAGCTATAAAACTTTCAGAGTCTTGGTCTTAATTATCTTCTAATGAAGATTTGATGTAATTTGCTTGTTGTTCTCTCTCATTTTTATTTTTTCCATATAGTCGCCTTACTGTTAACTTCATAGTGTTAAAATGGTCCAAGGTTCAACTGAGCTCCTCAAGGAAGTACTATGCTAAGTGCACGAGTCATTAAATGTTATGAGGGGAGCTGATCTCGTTGCTGCTTGCAGCTGTATATGTTGCCTCTCTTCACAGAAATGAAGGATGCTGAGCTATAGAGAGAAGCAGTGCAGTATCCTCCACTTCTACAAATCTATCCACAGCTCTGTTAATTTGCCTTTGCTTTGCTGAAATGTAGTTTTGACTTTTAAAATATTTTTGAATCAGAATTTTGTTTTCATCCAGCTACCACATTCACAAAATGCGAGTCAAATAATTTATATAAATCTTCTTATGCAAAACAACAAACCCTGCCAATGCAGCTCCCTCACATCTATGGTCCTCATTACCAAGAGGCAATCACTTTATCCTAAGATGCTTTGCTGTTGTTTTGTATGTGGGCACCTCTAAATAACTTGCATGCATTTTTTAGTTTTAGCCATTATCTATTGTTCCCCCACCACCTGTAGAAAGCTCCTTTTTACTGCTTCCCTGTTCATCCCAATCCCACACGCATATTTCCTTCTTCTCAGTGTAGTTTTACAATAGTGAAATATTTGATTGGATTCATTATCAGCATTTAAGTAACTGCCACCACACAAATGCTGGCCACTCTTAAGTAGTAATCCAATATGTTTATTTTTCTTTAGATGTACAATAATTTTTTTTCTGGGGTTGATAGTTATTCTTTGGAAAATTATTTTCTCTCTCTCTCTCTGTGTGTGTGTGTGTGTGTGTGTGAGAGAGAGAGAGAGAGAGAGAGAGAGAGAGGGAGGAAGGGAGCGGGAGGGAGAGGGAGACAGGATCCTGCTGTGTTGTCCAAGCTGCTCTCAAACTTGCGATTCTCAAGCCTCAGCTCCCTGAGCAGGTGGAATTATAATAGGTATGTACCACTACACCTAGCTGGCGGATAATTTTAAAACTGTATTTATCATATCCTTAACCCTGTGTTGTCAAAATCACCGATGAACAGGTAGAAGAGATATTATACTATCTTGGGGAAAAAGAAACTCTCACAGGAACTTCTCTCCACTCATATTTATATAGTAGCTTTTAAGACTGGCTTCACAGCTGACCTCTGGGACTTCATGCCACAAGTTTCTTCTTTTCTCTCCAGCTCTTTAAGATAGTGTGACACTCCTACCCACACACTTACAATCCTAGATTTGCATGGAGTTAATCTCTACTCTCCTCATGCACACGCTTAATCCCACTTTTATTTACATCCTACTTTTTCTATCCTAAATTTGATGTTGATTTGGCTTGGCTTATGTAAATAAGCTTCATTTTGGTTTGCCCCTTGAGCCTCATGAAGCCCTGTACATAACTCCTCTGTGCAAAGTGACCACAGCTTTGAGTTGTGGTCCTTAGAACTGCTGCCTTTCATCTTTCGATATCTTTGACCCTTAGTCCATACTGCCTGGGTTGGGAGTTGGATACTCTCCAAGATTTAAGGATTTTGGCTGTCATGGAAACCATCAATTTTGCTTCCATCAATGCTTATAGAAAGTAACTGTCACATTAAACAACACAGCCCTGTGGTTGAATGTGGCAGGACTTGTGAAATTCTCCCACACTAGGAATATCCATTATTCTTTTCCTTCCTATTCAGGAAAGTACCAGAAACATAATGAAGATGATGTTATTAAGGGGATACCTTGAAGTCTATGGTACATATAAAGTTTATCACTTTGTGCTATAAAACAAATTGCTTAAGTTGTACTTTATAAGTGCCTAAGATACCTCACTGAATTCTCTCTCTTTTTTTCTATTTTGGTTTTTCAAGGTAGGGTCTCACTCTAGCCCAGGCTGACCTGGAATTCACTATGTAGTCTCCAGGTGGCCTCAAACACATGGCAATCCTCCTACCTCTGCCTCCCTAGTGCTGGGATTAAAGGCATGTGCCACCACGCCTGGCTCTTCTTGTTCTCTTTTTAAAACAAAAGAATTCTTTATCAGGAGCCTATAATGAAAAAGTCCAACCTGTTAAAAGAGAGAGAGAGAGAGAGAGAAGTTGGATGACTGCATTAGGCTTGTGGCCATGGTGCAATTATATCCTAAACAACAAAGAATGAGTGTATGGGGTTGAAACCACGCAGCAGAGATAGCAATGTTAGAACTGGACTTTGAGGCACTGGCTGTTCCACTCCTCTGTGCCTCTCCAGCCAGTTTAGTAATAATTTTTTAACACCTTTCTTGAAATCATGATTATGCTCCCAAAACAAGGTTTTCTAGCATGGTATCCTCACTCAAAGTCACACAACCATCTCTCTTCTGTCCAGCACAAGCTCACCTCGACACTTTCCTTACTGATGGTCCACCTATCTGCTTCACTGTGCCTTTTGGACCCTTTTGCTGCTCACATACTCCATTATACAAACCCCAATGGGGTTGTGATCTCTCCTTTTGTCTTGGTTAATGGCACAACTCTCTTCTCCTTGCTCTGTGAGGCACCATCCCTGATTACTCTTATTCATGTACCCCTACTTTAAATCAGCCACTGATTCCTGGTGACTCTAGGCAGAAAATCCCTCTCAAATGTGACATTGTGAGGCTGGGGAGATTGCTCAGTGGCTAAGGGTGTTTACTTGCAAAGCTTGATAGCCCAGGCTCAATTCCCTAGCACATACTTCCAATGTGTCTATGACAAGGGGAGGCAGAGCCAAGAGAATCCGAATATCATGTACCAACTGCTCCGATGTTCCTTTTCAGTCTAGCAGTTCATTTGCAGTGGCAAAAGACCTTGTATCAAAGAAGGTGGAACATAGATACCTCAAAATTGTCCTCTGATCTCCACACATGTGCCATGGCATGTATACCTACACACACACACACACACACACACACACACACACACACACAAAATAAATAAATAATCATAAACAACATTGGAAAGATTGCTCAGGGGTTAAGGTGCTTGCCTTCAAAGCCTAGGTTTGACTCCTCAGAACCCACATAAAGCCAGATGCACCAAGTGGTGTATGGATATGGAGTACGTTTGTAGGAACTAGAAGCTCTGGAACACCTATTTTCTCCTTCTCTGTCTCAGTCTCTCTCTCTGTCTCTCTCTGCTTGCAAGTAAATAAAAAATAAAAAAAACTTAAAAATAGTAAACAAATGAAAACATATTCTGATTATCTCTTCCCTAGCTATTGACTTCTTGCACATAGTGTTGAATGCAAACTGTACTCAGAAAAGTTTACTGAGAATGGTGCATATCGGTTTTAATATTTCTTATTTTATTTTTTTAGAGAGAGAAAGAGAGAGAGAGAGGGAGAGAGAGAGAGAGAGAGAGAGAGAGAGAATGAATGGGTATGCCAGGGCCTCCTGCTGCTATAAATAAGCTCCAGATACATGTGTATAGCTTTACATGGGTACTGGGGAATTGAACCCAGGTTGTCAGACTTTGTAAGCAAGCATCTTTAACTGCAGAGCCATCTTTCCAGCCCAGCTATTTCCGTCTTTATTTTTAATTTATGAGAGAGAGAGAGAGAGAGAATTGGCACACCAGGTCCTTAGTCACTGGAAATGAACTCCAGACATTTGAACCAACTTGTGCTTTGGGCTTACATGGGTTCTGGGGAGTCAAGCCTGGGTCCATAGGCAAGCACCTTAACCCGTAAGCCATCTCATCAGCCTTATTTCCATCTTTTTCAGAAGCAGCTTCAACCACTCAAGAGAGACCCTTGAGATTGGCTTGTTGACATTCCTGCATAGAAGGAAGGAGTTGAGGAGAGTTGTTACACCCTCACCTGAGATCTCAGCTGCTTCCCTCTGGTACTAGCTGAATAAAATTATAGGTGCCAACTCCATGGTCTCAGGGTGAGATGGAGCTTAAAGAGGGCGGAAGACCAACTGACAAGGGGTTCCACCTATGCAGCTATTTGGGAGGACAGACATCTTCCGTGCTGGGATGAGACTTTTTGATGAAATGGCTGTTTCAAGGTCATCCTTGCTCCAGTAAGTAGCCCATCACCAATGCTCTGTAAGGAAGCCTAATAAACTCATTGGTTCACCAGGTTTAGCATTGGTGGCCTGTGCCTTTCATCTGGTACCTTGCCTATGGGGCACGCAAGTGCCCATTGGCTTCTTCCCAGGAAAGAGCTCATACAACAGAGCTTAGTCTAGGCTTTTTTTTTTCCGTTCTGGGAATTGGACCGAGGGACTCAACATCCTAGACAAGTGCTCTACCACTGAGCTTTATTCTTAGTTCTCAATGTAGTTTTGAATTGTATTTCCCTGGTGGCTAAAGATAAATAATTTTTCATACGTTTATTGGTCATTTGTACTACTTAAAAAAAATATATGTTTATTTATTTATTTAAGATTGAGAGAAAGAGAGAGAGATAGAATGGGCATGCCAGGGCCTCTAGCCACTGCAAATGAACTCCAGACAAATGCCCCCCCTTATGCATCTGGCTAACGTGGGTCCTGGGGAATCAAACCTGGGTCCTTTGGCTTTGAAGGCAAACACCTTAATGGCTAAGCCATCCTTCCAGCCCTGTACTACTTCTTTTAAGAGCTGTCTGCTCAATTCATTGGCTTATTTATTGATTGGATAATTTGCTTAATGTGTTTAATTTTTGAGCTCTTTATATATTCTGGGTATTAATCACTTGTCAGATGAATAGTTGGGAAGATTTTCTCCTATGTTATAGGCTGTCTCTGCACTGCTGCTTGTTTTCGTGCCTGCCCAGAGCCTTCTTAATTTCAAGCAACCCTATTTGTCATTTTGTTTGCTATTATTTCCTAGGTTATTGGGGTCATATTCAGAAGTCCTTGTTCTGCCCATATCTTGAAGTGTTTTCTTGCAGTAGTTTCAGAATTTCGGATCTTACATTAAGATCCTCAATCCATTTTGAGTTGATTTGTTAACTTTTAGTGGCTCTTCAAATGCGGCGAACCTCCCGACCTGCGGGAAAGGAACGACAACAAGACGAGGATTCTTCTTGATCACACTTTATTGGAGAGCCTCTTGGTTGAAAGGAAGGTTGATGGCGAGGGGCGAGGGGCGCAAATCTGCAGCTGCTTTTATAGGAGGGAGCGCTACGAGGCACCTACTGATTGGTTGCAAGAAACTTGCCACAAGCAGATACCACGGGATAGGCTCGGGACAGGTTGCGTCACGCGCGTGCGCATACCTTGAGTAAGGTTAGCGCCAAGACGCTGCCTAATATGGAGATGTTTACCTCAACACCGACAGGAAGCCAGCGCCATCTTGTAATGGCGTTTGCTCTAGCTCCCTGCAGTTCCCCCT
>PVKW010032869.1:0-23692 GCA_004027895.1 Orientallactaga bullata
TGACCCTCTTCCAGATTCTGGCCAGGTCTCCATACTTGGTCTCACACGCGTATCCTGTCTTCAGCAGTAGGGTCTTACCATTAACCTTTGGTGTGTCATCAAGAACTCTGACAGAATTCTGTCTCTTTTGGGAAACCTTGTAGGTCTCTTGGATCAACAGCTCATTGTGAAAGTTAACCCCGTGCTGGTGCTGGGAGTTATAAGTCAGTGGCTAGGAAGGTGAGGGGAGAAAAAGATAGATAATATAAAAGAGAAAGTGAGTATAGAGAGGAGATGGGGAGAAAGGGAGAGAGAGGGAAAGAGAAGAGAAAGGAGAGCCGGAAAAGATTAAGGTTGGTCTTCATGATGTTTTCTCCAGTTTCCTGTGGTTCAGGTGTTCCCTCTGTGGGCCTGCTGAAGGATCAATGTTTTAGCCTGCTGTTCAGAATAAAGGGTTTTATAGTATCATTTCCTTTTGGGTCCCTATTTGTATGCCCCCACCCTTGTCCTCCCTCCCACCCTCTCACTCCCTCCCATCCTTACCCTTTCTCCATCCTACCATCACTATTGTCTGGTCCTCAGAGTGCTTATTAGGCTTGGTAGCATCTCAGGTGGATTCAGGTTAAGACCAACAGATAAACGAGACCATGCAACGATTATCTTTTTGTGATTGGGTGAGTTCACTGAGGATGATCTGTCCCAAGTTTGACCATTTTTTTTGAATTTCATTATCTCATCTTTCCTTACTTTATTTGGGAGAGAGAGAGACAGACACAAAGAGAGACAGACAGAGAGAGTGAATATGGGCATACCAGGACCTCTAGCCACCACATATGAACTCCAGATGCATATGCCACTTTGTGCATATGGCCTTATGTGAGTACTGAAGAGTCGTACCTGGGCCAATAAGCTTTGTAAGCAAGTGCCTTAATCACTCAGCCATCTCTTTAACCCTCTATGTTGTTTTTATAATGGAATAAAAACAATAAAGACTTAGAAACCTGAGTTCAACCATGATCATCTTTCCATTCTTCTTTTTTGCATGTATATGTGTGTGTGATGTGTGTACATGCGTGTATGCATGTTCATGTGTGTCGAGTCCAGAGGTCATCATCTGATATCTTTATAGTCACTCTCAGCCTTATTTTTGAGACCAGTTCTTTCACTGAATCCAGAACTCACAATTTAGCTAGTCTAGCCCTAGGGATTCTTCTGTCCTCTGCTTGTGCCACCTCATCCAGCATTTATATCAGTGCTAGAGATGCAAACTCAGGTCCTCATGCTTATGCAACAGACATTTTACTGAATGAACCATCTTCCCAACACCTCCACTCTTCTTTTCTTCCTTTTTTTTAATTGACAACTTCCATAATTGTAGACACTAAGTCATGTTAATTTCCTCCCCCCTCACTTTCCCCTTCACAACTCCACTCTCCATCATATCCCCTCCCCCTTTGAATCAATCTCTATATTAATGTCATCATCTTTTCCTCCTATTACACTAGTCTTGTGTAGGTAGTGCCAGGCACTGTGAGATCATGGATATCCAGGCCATTTTGTGTCTGGAGGAGCATGTTGTAAGGAGTCCTACCCTTCCTTTGGCTCTTAACATTTTTTCCTCCACCTCTTCTGCAATGAATATTTCAGTGCTGAGCACTCCTCTGTCACTTCTCAGCACCATGGTGCCTTCTGAGTCACCTCAAGGTCACTGCCATCTGAAAAGAGAAGTTTCTCTAACCAAAAGTAAGAGTAGCATTAATATATGGGTGTGAATATTAAGAGAAATGCTCACCACTGGACAGTTTGGTGAGTATAATATAAGTATTTAGCCAGACACCAGAAGACATTACACCTGTATGGCTTATGACTTCCCCGTCATAGGTTTTTCATTTCAGGCATGTATTCCTTCCCATGGAGTGAGCCTCCAGTCCATTTAGAGAGTGATTGGTTTCCCTCATAACAGACATGCCACTCTTGCACCTGTTGCCTCATTTGGCCAAACTTCAACCTTGCGACTGTCCACTGTTTTTTAAAAAAAATATTTTATTTGTTTATTTATTTGAGAGAGAGAAAGAGAGAGAGAGAGAGAATGGGTGCTCCAGGGCCTCCAGCCACTGCAAACAAACTCCAGATGCATGCGCCCCCTTGTGCATTTGGCTTACATGGGTCCTGGAAAATCTAACTGGGATCCTTTGGCTTTGCAGGCAAATGCCTTAACCAATAAGCTATCTCTCCAGCCCTCCACTGTTTTTTTTATTTCTATTTTTTATTTTGTATTGACAACTTCCTTCATTTTGTAGACAATATCCCATGGTACTTCCCTCCTTCCCCCCACCCCCACTTTCCCCTTTGAAACTCTACTCTCCATCATATCCTCTCCCCCTCTCGATCAGTCTCTCTTTTAATTATGATTGTCTTGTGTAGGTAGTTTCAGACACTGCAAGGTCATGGATATCCAGGCCATTTGTGTCTGGAGGAGCACATTGTAAGGAGTCCCACCCTTCCTTTGGCTCCTGTATTCTTTCCACCACTTCTTCCACATGGACCCTGAGCCTTGGAAAGTGTGTTAGAGATGTTTCAATGCTGAACACTCCTCTGTCACTTCTTCTCAGCACCATGGTGTCTTCTGAGTCATCACAAGGTCACTGCCATCTGAAAAGAGAAGCTTCTCTAACCAAAAGCGAGAGTAGCATTAATGTATAGGTATGGATATTAAGAGAAGTGCTTACTGGTCAGTTTGATGAGTATAGTATATACATTTAGTCAGATACCAGCAAACTTTACACCCCTAGGGCTCATGACTAGCCCTGTGTAGGTTTTCAGTATCAGGGATATATTCCCTCTCATGGAATGGGCCTGCAGTCCAATTAGAGATCGCTTGGTTTCCCCCATAACAGACATGCCACTATTGCACCCATTGGCTCATTTGGCCTGGCTGGCCATATTTAAAGCTTGCAGTGTTCACTGTTGAGTATCTTCGCTGTTGTTTTCTCTCTCTCCCACTGAACTGCACGCAGCATAGCTTTTTCCAGCTTTCTGTCAACTAGTCCACATGAAGGAGGCTTTCAGCTCAGCTCCAACAGGATTTCTCAGTGACCTGCAGCCCAAGTATGAGCAGTGTTCAGCAATAGGGTCTTACTATCTATTCCTGGTGGGAAACCAAGGGCCTTGGCAATAGCCTATAATGTTTTGGGGGTATCAGTGACCTCCCTGGCCAACAACTCACTGGAAGGTATACCATCCTTAGCACTGAAAATTTTCTAGTAACAATCTATGGATTCTGAGTGTTCCATTGTCCAGAAAATCAGGCTTACATATGACTTATTTATATCTTCTTCGATTTTGATTAGCCCCCCTCCACCTTTCCTTTACTTAATCTCTTCCCCTGACCCCACTTAGGCCTTTCCACCCCCATTACCGTTCTTCTAATTACATATATACAAAACCATCCTATCAAGTCCCCCTCTCCCTCTCTTTCTATTTCCTTTATATCCCCTTTCTAGCTTACTGGCTTCTGCTACTGAGTTTTATTCCTACTCACATAGAAGTCCAATCATTTGTAGCTAGGATCCATATATGAGCGAGAACATGTGACATTTGGCTTTCTGGGCCTGGGTTACCTTACTAAGTATAATCCTTTCCAGATCCATCCATTTTCCAGCAAATTTCATAACTTCATTTTTCTTTACCACTAAGTAGAACTCCATTGTGTAAGTGTGCCATATCTTCATTATCCACTTATCAGTTGAGGGACATCTAGGCTGATTCCATTTCCTAGCTATTGTGAATAGAGTGGCAATAAACATGGTCGAGCAAGTATCTCTAAGGTGGTGAGACAAGTCCTTAGGATATATGCCTAGGAGTGGTATAGCTGGGTCATATGGTAAGTCTAATTTTAGCTGTCTCAGGAACCTCCACACTGATTTCCACAATGGCTGGACCAGATTGCATTTCCACCAACAGTGTAGAAGGGTTCCTCTTTTTCCACATCCTCGCCAGCATTTGTGATCATTTGTTTTCATGATGGTAGCCAATCTGACAGGAGTGAGATGGACTCAAGGTAGTTTTAATCTGCATTTCCCTGATGACTGGGGATGTAGAGAATTTTTTATATGTTTATATGCCATCTCTATTTCTTCTATGAGGGCTCTCTATTTAGTTCCATAGCCCACTTTTTAAATTGGGTTATTGGATTTCTTATTATTTAATTTTTTTCAGTGTTAGAAACATTCCTTTTTGTTGTTGTTTTTTTTTTTTTTGTATTTTTTTACTGACAGCTTCTATACTTACAGACAATAAACCATGATATTTCCCTCCCCTCCCCCAATCCCTCTTCAGAACTCAACTCTCCATCATATCCTCCTCCCTCTCCCTATTAGTCTCTCTTTTAATTTGATGTCATCATCTTTTCCTCCTATTATGAGGGTCTTGTGAAGGTATTGCTAGGCACTGCAAGGTCATGGATATCAAGGCCAATTTCTGTGTGGACAGTTGCATTATAAGGAGTCGTACCCTTCCTTTGGCTCTTATATTCTTTCCGCCCCCTCTTCTGCAAGGGACCCTGAACCTTGGAGGGTGTGATAGAGATGTTTCAGTGCTGGACACACCTCTGTCCCGTCTTCTCAGCACTATGTTGCCTTTTGGGTCATCCCAGTGATCATCTCCATCTGAAAATAGAAACTTCTCTAACCCGAAGTGAGAGTAGCATTAATATGTGAATATGAACATTAGGTGTAGTGCTTTCAGGGCAGTTTGGTGGGAATAAGATATACATTTAGCCAGACAAGGGCAGGCTTTATACCCCTAAGGCTCATGACCTCCCCTGCCATAGACTTTAGATTAGTTTTTTCAGTACCAGGCATGTATTCCCTCCTATAGAGTGGGTCTTCAGTCCAATTAAGGAGCAGTTGGTTTCCCCAAGAGCAGACATGCCACTATTGCACCCATTTGGTCATTGGGCCTATCTGGCCGAACTTGAGGTTTCCAGTGTTCACTGTTTTCACCACTGATGATTTCTGTCTTCCATATGGCTGCATATAGTGCAGCTTTTTCCAGCTTTCCATTGGCTGGTCTACAGGGAGAAGGTTTTCTGCTTAGCATTAGCTTGCTTTCTCAGTGCCCTTGTTGCTCAGGCAAGCGATGTCTTCAGCAATAGGGTCTTACCATCAGTTTCTCAAAGGAAATCAAGGGCCTTGGAAATAGCCTTTAATGTTTTGTAGGCAACAGGGACCTTCCTGGCCAACAACTCACTGGAAGGTATCCCATCCCAGACACTGAAAATTTTCTAGTAACAATCCATAGCTTCTGGATGTGCCATTATACAAAAAAGTAGGTTTTCAGAATATCTTGAATTTTGATTGACCCTCTGCCCATCCTTATTATTTGATTTTTTGAGTTCTTTGTATATCCTAGATACTAATCCTCTGTCTGAAGTATGGCTGGCAAAAATTTCCTCCCATTCTGTAGGTTGCCTCTTTGCTCTATTCACAATGTCCTTTGCTGTACAAAAGCTTTGTTATTTCATGAGGTCCCAGCAGCTGATTTGTGGTTTTATTTCCTGAGCAATTGGGGTTATATTCAGAAAGTCTTTGCCAAGACAATATGTTGAAGGGTTTCCCCCTACTTTTTCCTCTAGCAGTTTCAGAATTTCAGGTGTGATATTAAGGTCTTTGATCCATTTGGACTTAATTCTTGTGCATGGAGAGAGATAAGGATCTATTTTCATCCTTCTACAGATACATATCCAGTTTCCCCAGCACCATTTGCTGAAGAGGCTGTCTTTTCTCCAATGAGTATTTTTGGCCTTTTTTTTCAAAGATCAAGTGGCTATAGCTACCTGGACTTACATCAGGGTCCTCTATTCTTTTCCATTGATCTACATGTCTGTTTTTGTGCCAGTACCATGCTGTTTTTGTTACTATGGTTCTGTAATATAGGTTAAAACCAGGTATGGTGATACCAACAGTGTTATTTTTGTTGCTCAAAATTGTTTTAGATATTTGAGGTGTTTTTGTGCTTCCAAGTGAATTTTGGATTGTTTTTTCTATTTCTGCGAAGAATGCCATTGGAATTTTGATGGAGATTGCATTAAATGTGTAGATTGCTTTTGGTAAGATTGCCATTTTCACAATATTGATTCTTCCAATCTAAGAACAAGAGATGTCTTTCCATTTCCTAATGTCTTCTACAATGTCTCACTTGAGTGTTTTTAAATTTTCATTGTAGAGATCCTTCACTTCCTTGGTTAGGTTTATCTCAAGGTCCTTTTTTTTTTTGATGCAACTATGAATGGGACTGATTCTCTGATTTCATCCACTGTGTGTTTGTTGTTAGCATATAGGAAGGCTACTGATTTCTGTGTGTTTATTTTGTATCCTGCTACATGGCTATCCGGAGCGTCTATCAGTTCTAAGAGTTTGCAGGTAGAGTCTTTAGGGTCCTTTATATTTAGAATCATATCATCTGAAAATAATGATAAGTTGATTTCTTCCTTTCCAATTTGTATCGCTTTTATGTGTGTCTCTTGCCTTATTGCTATGTCTATAACTTCCAACTTCCAGTACTATGTTAAATAAAAGTGGGGACAGTGGATACCTTTGTCATGTTCCTGATTTTCATGGAAAAGCTTCAAGTTTTTCTCCATTTAGTATCATGTTGGCTGTGGGTTTGTCATAAATAGCCTTTATTATGTTGAGATATTTTCCTTCTATTTTCAGTCTCTGTAAGACTTTTATCATGAAGGGATGTTGGATTTTGTCAAATGCTTTTTCTGCATTTAATGAAATGATCATGTGATTTTTGTCCTTCAGTCCATTTATATAATATATTACATTTATTGATTTGCATATGTTGAACCATCCCTGAATCTCTGGGATAAAGCCTACTTGGTCGGGGTGTATGATCTTTCTGATATGTTCTCGTATTCTATTTGCCAATATTTTGTTGAGAATTTTTGCATCTATGTTCATGAGGGAGATTGGACTGTAGTTTTCAGGTAGGCTGGCTGGGTCTGTGGGTCGCTGTTCTAGTCGCCTGTGCTGGTGCTGTGTAGATGAGCTACCTCACTATCCTTTTCCTCACAAACTGCACGGCTGGTATCTGCTGTCCTCCTCCAAGTTTCTTGAGTTTGCGAGGAGGCCGGTGTGAATGGAAAATCCCCTCACGTGTTTTTTTTTTTTTTTTTCCTGTGGCTCAGGCCGAGTCTGGTGGCTGTGGCCGCATGGAACTGGTGCCACTGCTGGAATTGCTTCTTTCTATGGGCTCTAGATGCTCTGGGTCTCTCCTACTTCTGTGCTGTGGTTGAAAATTTATTATGTATCTCACTTTTTTTAAAATTATGTACCTCACTTTTTAGTAGAAGAGTGTACTTTACTGCTTTTTTTTATCTCCCCTAGGCTGTTTTGGCGTGGTTCCTATGCCCCATCTTAACCGGAAGTCTCCACTGTTACTTTATTTTATTTTATTTTATTTTATTTTATTTTTTTGGTTTTTCGAGGTAGGGTCTTACTCTGGTCCAGGCTGACCTGGAATTCACTATGTAGTCTCAGGGTAGCCTCAAACTCACGGCAGTCCTCCAACCTCTGCCTCCCGAGTGCTGGGATTAAAGGCGCGCACCACCATGCCCAGCTCTCCACTGCTTTTTATATCCACTGATGACTTCTCTCTCTCCCATAGAGCTGCATGCAGCATAGTTTTTTCCAGCTTTCTGTCAGCTGGTCTACACAGAGGAGGTTTTCAGCTCAGCTCCAGCAAGATTTCTCAGTGACATTGCAGCCCAGAGATGCCCTCCATTTTGTTTTCCTTAAACATTTAAGACCTTATGATTTTTTTCTAAATATGTGAAAAAACGTGAAAGAATATTTAACATGTGCATTGTTTTATTGCAGTGTAACTTAACATATTCAGTTTACAGTAAGGTTTCAAAATCACTTTGTTCTTTATTTCATAGTTTTTCTAATCTGCTTTGTGTGCGTGTTTATGTCTATGAATGACTGCCATACTAGCTATGCAGGAGGCTGAGGTATCGGGATTGCTTGAGCCTTGGAGTTCAAGCCTAGCCTAGGCAGCAGAGTGAGACCCTGTGCCAAAATAAACGAAGACAAGAAAAGCAAGAGAAGTATTTATGTTTAAATAATATTTTCAGGCTGGAGAGATAACTCAGCTGTTAAAGGTGCTTGCTTGCAAAGCCTGTTGGCCCAAGTTTTATTCCCTAGTATCCACATAAAGCCAAACACACAAAGTGGCACATGGATCTGGAGTCCATTTGCAGTGACAAGAGGCCCTGCTGCACCCATACTCTCTCTTTCTTTCTCATAAATAAAAATATTTAAAATAATATTTTCACTTATGAAGAAGGTTAGTTATTTTGCTTGTAGACTTCCTGTTGGTAGTCTTAACAGTCTTTACTGACAAGAAAGAATAAAGCCAGGTCTGTGATCCAAAGTGCACAGGAGGTTGAGGCAGGAAGATTACAAATTAAGGCCAGCTATAGAGTGAACTCAAGGCCAGCCTAAGCGATATGCTGATACCCTGTCTTAAATACAGGGAATAAATAAAACAAGAGGTGGAGGTGGGGGATTGAGCTCGGTGGTAGCACTTACCTGATGGGTATGAGAACCTGTGTTTTATCTTGAATACTGCAGAATAATTTTTTTTTCATTTTTTAAAACATTTTATTTTTATTTATTTATTTATTTGACAGAGAATGAGGGAGGGAGAGAGAGAGAGAATGGACATGCCAGGGCCTCCAGTCACTGCAAACAAACTCCAGACACATGTCCCCCCTTATGCATCTGGCTAACGTGGATCCTGGGGAATCAAACTTAGGTCCTTTGGCTTTGCAGGCAAATGCCTTAACCACTAAGCCATCCCTCCAGCCCTTTTTGACCCTCATTTTTTGAGAATATTAAAAAATTTAATAGTCCTCATGTTATATGGAAAACAGGTTTTTTTTTTGGAGAGAGACAGAGAGGAAGACAGAGATGGGTGTGCCAGCAGCCTCTCAGCTGCTGTGAACGAAATCCAGATGCGTGCGCCCCCTTGTGGTCAAGTGCGGCATTGCGCCCTTGCACCACATTGCATCTGGCTAAATGTGGGACCTGGAGATTGGAACCGCTGGAGATTGGAACCAGCGTTCTTAGGCTTAGGAGGCTAAGCCATCTCTCCAGCCCTGGAAAACATTTTTGTTCCTGCCGCATGTTGGTGTCACTAGAGGAAATATACTGGATTGACTGTTTAAAGGCAAAACATTCTTAAATAAAAAGAAATGGGTGTTCAGGCACTTTCACGTTGATTTGTTTTTTCCTTTCAACTTGGAAGAGACTGCTAAGTGGGAATGGTCCAGCCGCTGCACCGAGGCTTGGCAGGCAGGGAGAGAACATAGAGGTGTGTCATCCTCCCTCCAAGCCAGCTACAAAAACCACCACGTACAGCTGGGGGCACCTCTGCACAGAGGAAGTCTACTCCTGTTAGGCAGCTGGCAGGACAGAGGGGACACAGATCTGGGAATATTGTTCAGTAGATAGTGCTTGCCTAGCATGCAGGAAGCCCTAGATTCCATTCCCAGCCCTGAAAAAAAATCAGGCATGGTGGTGCATGCCTGTAATCCCTGTAAATTTAGGAGGTAGAGGTAGAGGATCAGAAATTCAAGGTCACCCTCAGCTACGTATGGAATTTGAGGTCATCCTGGGCTACATGAGATCCAGTTTTAAACAAAAAAAATCATCACTTGAATTTATGAAGATTGAATGGTCTGGTCCACATAGGTACATGTCACATGTTATTAGTTCTCTTTTCCTTAAGAACAACTTTCAGAGAGCCAACGCATGGCCTCCTTACTGTTCTTCAATGACACTAAACCGGCTCCTCTTCCCAGGGCCTTTGCGCTTGCTGTTTATTCTTGGCACCTGCCACCTATCAGTCATCAGTGGTTCTTCTCCAGTGTCTCTCTGGTCACCTTTTCTGTAACAACACCCAATTCACTCTAACTCTGTTTGCCTTCACTTATTACCTACCTAATGTTTATCAGATATTCACTTGTTTGTCTAGAAAACAGATGTTTGATGTGTTTGCCTCTGAGCCCAGGCACTGGCACCATCTCTGACAAATACCATGCTCTTACAATTCTGTAAATGAGTGGCCGAATTCTTTAGCTGATCTCCAGGAATGACGAAGAGCAGACTGGAGAGGTCTATTTACGAGCCCTTCACTGTGATTCACACAGGAACTGTAAAGCACTTCTGTGGGGATTTCTGTGTGCACCCACACGGCCTCCTCGGCCCCCAAAGCTACCTTTCCTCCCCCAAGAACTCACATATTGGGAAAGGATCTGCTTCATCCGTGGTGTTGGGAACCAGCTCCTCACCAAGCTTTCCATGTGCAGAATTGAGGGGCCATTGCAATCCTGACCTCCATGCAGGCTCAGCCCCAGACATCAGCTCCAGGTTCAGTGAGCATCAGGCAGGGGACATGGAATTTCCTTTGGGCAGCTGATATCTACTGACAGGTGCACAGACTCCGTGGGCCAAAGTCAGACATGGGATTGTGCAAAAGGAATGCTAAAAATGGGGCCTGGCTTCAAGTTACTCCCCACTCCCTGTGGCTGGTGTGCTGTGGGCCACCTCTGCGTACCCTCTGGGGGGCTGGCTGTGCTTTTGTGACTTGTTACGTGACCTCTGCCTGGGCTCGCTGCTGGGAATGTCCGATTCCCTTGCCAGTTGCTGACTTCTGAGCACACTTTCAGTATATTTTGCTGCCACATGCCTTCTCTCATGAAAGTAAAACCCACTGAGGTCTTTTCTTGAGGCTGTCTCATACAGATTTTTTTTTGGAATCCTCATTCTGTCAGTGTTTTTTTTTAAGATGGGGCAGCCTACCTAGCCTCCTTCTTCTGTCTCCTGAGTGCTGAGATTGTAGACATGGACCACAGCACCTGGTTTTTTATTTTTATTTTTGGTGTTGTTGTTGAAGGGCTGGGGTGTAGCTCAGTGTTGCTTGTTTAGCATGTGTGAGGCCCAGGGTGCAGCCCCTAGCACTGCTAAGTCAAGGAGATGAGAACTTCCCACTCTTGAGGCTGGGGATGTAGCTCATGGGTAGAGTACTTGACTAGAGTGCAGGGAAGTGATATAACGAAAACTGTCAGCACTAGGAGAGTAGTACAGATGGATTTTATTTTTATTTTGTTCTGGGGAAGCAAGGGTCTCATGTAGCTCAGGCTGCCTTAAACTCACTATGTAGCCAAGGATGATCCTGAACTTCAGTTCTTCCTGTCTCTACCTCCTCAGAGCAGGGATTCTAGGAGTTTACCACCACACCTGGTTTAAGCGGTGCTGGGGATCAAATCCAGGGCTTTGTGCATGCTCAGCAAACACTCTGCCAACTGAACTACATCCCTAGCTCTCATTTTTTAAATTTTCAATTATTTTGTGTGAGCATGTGTGTGGTATTCATGCATGCATGTATGGTATATTCATATGGTGTGCTGGTGAGCATGCATGTGTGTATATGGAAGCCAGGGGATAATCTGGGGTCTGTTCTTAGGAACTCTGTCCACCTCTCATTGAGACAGAGCCTCTTCTTGATCTGGAGCTTTCCAACTAGGTTCAATTGGTTGTCCAGTGAGCCCCGGGATCCTTCAGAGCTGCCTCCCCAGCACTGGGAATACAGGTTCATGCCACCGCTCCAGACATTTTACTTGGGCCTTGGGAATCAAACTCAGCCAAGCATGTTACCTACTGAGCCATCTCCCCAGCTCTTTTTTTATTTGCTGTTGTTGTTTTTGTTTTTGTTTTTTGTTTGTTTTAAGGTAGGGGTTCACTCTAGTCCAGGCTGACCTGAAATTCATTATGTAGTTTCAGGGTGACCTTGAACTCATGGTACTCTTCCTACCTCTGCCTCCCAAGTGCTGGGATTAAAGGCGTGTGTGCCACCACACCTGGTTCCCCAGTGTTTATTGTTATTTTTAAGGAGAAAGACCAGCCACTCACTGTCAAGAACTATCAAGCCATGTAGAAGTGGTTTAAAGTAAAATACAAACATCTGCCTTCCTGGCCTCAAGCTCCTTCTTAGAGTAGAGTGTCTTCCCTATGCAAACTTTCAAGTGCATGTATTATGTTGTGAACATAAGACATTACTTATTATAAATATAGACCACACTAGCTAGCCATTTGCCTTTGTGTTGAGCAGTTAGTATACTTTTCCAAACTAACACATGTAGATCTATTCTGAAGACAGGATTTTTTTTTTTTTCAAGGTAGGGTCTCACTCTAACTCAGGCTGACCTGGAATTCACTATGTAGGTGACCTTAAACTCATGGTGATCCTCCTACTTCTACCTCCTGAGAGTGCCGGGATGAAAGGCGTGCACCACCATGCCAGGCTGAACACAGGTTTTTGTTGAAATAACATCTCACAGCTCAGTCTAGGAAGGAACTCATTGGCCTTGAACTTCTGATCTTTCTGCTTCTGCCTCCTAAGTGCTGGGATGACATGCATGCATCACCACACGGAGCTCATTCTGTATTTGGAAGCAAATGTACTACCCCAATACCCTTGATTGGTAGAACTTTAGCTGAACATTTCTCCTGTAAAAACCTCCATCCCAGAGTCAGTCCTGAGACTGAAGAAGCCTGGAAGAGTTGCCATCCATCTTCATGTCCTCCTAAAGTGCAAGCTGTCAGTTATTTGGGACCAGGGTTCCTTTTCTCTTGTGCCTTCTCTAGATGGCTTTGCCTTTCCTGCATTGCAAGTCAGCTTTCTGGCTTTCCCAGCTTCCTCTTCCTCCCTTCCAGAAAGGGCTTCCCCTGGTGCAGCTGTTTCAGGGAGGGCCTGGGCTATTTCCTCCCTTTGTGTTGCTTTGCCATTTTCTTTCCTCTGGGGACAGCTGCCCAATGTTTTTAGGTAGGGGTAAGTGGAGCTTCAGACTGACTTCCGCTAAGGCTCAGGTGAGGGCAGACGGTGGTGACGCAGACCATAGTAAACAGTTTGGTGTGAGTCACACTTATCCGGCCAACTCTGTTGCCTAAAGTTCCTGGTTATGTTTTGTTTAATTTTTTTATATTTGATTTATTTGTTTGAGGGGGGAGAGAATGGGTGTGCCAGGGCCTCTAGCCTCTGCAAATGAACTTCAGATGCATGCGCCTTCTTGTGCATCTGGCTTTACATGGGTACTGGGGAATTGAACCTTAGTCCTTTGGCTTTGCTAGCAAGTGCCTTGACTGCTAAGTCATTTCTCCACTCCCCCCCAGTTATATTTTTATTTGCAGTTAATTACTTTGCATTTAATTTTTCCAGTTAATGTGAAGGCTGTATGGCAGAATGGTTAAGCTAGTGGACTGTATGGTTAGGTCACTTCACTCATATTTACTCACTAATATTTACTGAGGACCTATCTTGTAGTAAGCAGGTAGGTCTGGACCTGGGCATGCTTTGGGGAATACAGAGCTTGAATTATTGCAATAGATTGTCAACCAATACAAATAAATAGATAATATGAAGTGAGCCAGGCATAGTTGTGTACATCTATAATCCTAGCACTGAGGCAAGAGGATTGCTTTGAGTTCAAGATCAGCCTGGGCTATAAACCAGAGGCTGAATGAGAAAACAAATAAAAAGGTGTATCACAAAAGATTCTGAAAGTGTAGCTCAGGGGTAGAACACATGCTTAGTATACTCAAGGTTTTGGGTTTGACCCCAGCACCAACACCAAATAAATAAATAAATAAAGTATATCTGGGATCTGGGAATATGACTCATCTGCTAAAGATACTTGCTCATAAAGCCTATTGACATTGAGTTCAGTCCTCCCCAGCACCCCTGTAAAGCTGAATGCAAGGTGGCACATACATCTGGGATCCCAACATGCCTATGACAATTGGAGATGGAGCCAGGAGAATCTGAAACTCACAGGCCAGGTAGTCTGCCATTCACAAGAGATCTTGTCTCAAGCTGGTAGCACAAGCACAGGTAGGTCGAGGTTGTCCTGTGGCTTCTGTGTGCACTCATACACACACATGCGTACACCCCCCAACACACACACACACAGACAGTATATCAGCTATTGTCACAATCATGCCTCTTGAGAAGCCACCCCCAAGGCCAGTGGCTTGCAGTGACTTATCTCTCATGTCTGCAGACCAGTCAGATGTCAGCTTCTATAGACTGGGCTCTAGATGTTCTCTGGGTTCTACTCAGTTTTCTTTTTCTTTTTCTTGGTTTTTAGATTTTTTGGCTTTTCAAGGTAGGGTCTTGCTCTGTCCCAAGCTGACCTGGAATTTTCCCAGGCTGGCCTCAAACTCACAGTGATCGTCCTACCTCGGCCTTGCTAGTGCTGGGAATAAAGGTGTGATCCACCACACCCAGCTCTACTCATTTTTGTTCTAGGTCTTTCACTCTTCAGAGATTAGCAGGCTGCCAGGGGCCTGTTCTTTAATGGCGGGGCTGAGAGGCAGACTGGGAAGTGCCACACAACCCTTCCACACACATCTCATTGGCCAAAGCAAGTCCCATGGCCCAACATCAGTGGGAAAGGAGGTAATTTTTGTTGCTAAACAGTTGTCTATGGCAAACAATTGCCATGAGACAGAAGAGAGCAAATGGCCAGTTAGAGAATGAAAGAGGCTACTTCTGCATGTGACCCGGTGGTGAGGAAAATCTTCTCTGATTAGGTATTATCTAAGAAAAGACTCAATGAAGTCCATTCTTCAAAGACCTGCGGGGGTGGAAGGTCAGTGTGGGACATGAAGGTGAGCTGGGAGATGCAAGAGGAGGTGAGAAAGTATTTAGAGAACGAGCCTGTAGTGCCAAGTGGGAGCTTTAATGAGACAATGGAACTTTGGATTTTATTCTGACTTTTATGAGATGTGATGCCAGGGCTTTGAGCAGGAGCCACATGATCTCACTGACTTTTCCTCAGGAAACTGGTAGCTGCCAGACAACAGCTCCCTAAAAATCCCTACCCTTTAAGTTTCACGCTTCTGTAGAACCCCTCCCATACAGTACCCTGGTAGGTATGGGTGAATAGTAGAATACTACAGAAATAATGAGGTGACGCTTCCAAGATGAGGTTGTAAAAGATACTGCAGGGGCTGGGAAGATGGCTTAGCAGTGACAGCACTTGCTGTCCAAGCATGAAGACCTGAGTTTGATCCCTAGCACCCATGTACTGACCAGGCAGCCTGTAACCCCAGCACCAAGGGGCAGAGATAGGTGGATCACTGGATTGGGGCTTTTTCATCAGCCAGCCTAGCTGAAAACAATGTGTTCAAGGAGAGAATGTCTCAGGGAAATAAGGTGGGAGATGGACTGAGAATGCCTGCTGTGTTCCTCTGGCCTCAGCACACATGCACCTGGGGCATGTGTATCCAACACACATATGCATACACACACCAAAATAAGAAATACTGTAGCCTTACCTTCTCTCTCTCTCTCCCTCCCTCCTTCTCCCTGTTTCTCTCCTCTGTGAAATCTTTCACTCTGAGGGAAGCCAGCTACATGTTTTAGCAGTGCTTTAGATAAGAAATTTGCATAAGAAACCTAGGCTTTCAACCAACAGCCACATGCCCGAGTTATCTTGGAAGTGAAGCATCTGGCCCAGTGGAGCCTACGTACCTACTACCTGTGGGTCTAGGGTCTACTTCACATCCTGCCGACAACCTCACAGGAGAGCTGAGCCAGAACCACCTAGCTAAGCCAGTCCTGGATGCTAACCCTCAGCAGCTGTGCTGCTCTTGTTTCCTGCCAAAGCTGTCAGATTGGTGTCTGGGGGGTGGGGCTGTATTTGTTATGCATCAGTGGAAACCAGTGTGATAACTCTGGCTGCTGCTGAGGATTATCCTCTGGAGGAGGAAAAAAGTAGAAGCAGTATTGTGACATTTGTATTCTTGCTCTTCAACTTGTGACCCACCCACCAACGGGGTCATCTTCACCTGATAGCTGGTCAAAATACAGGACCTCAGGTCACCCCAGACCTCCAGAATCAAAATTGACATTTTCTGTGGTTTTATTTTTTTAAGACAAGGTCTCACTATGTAGCCCAGGTTGGCCTTGAATTTGTGATATTTTTTTCCTGCCTCCCAAGTTCTGTGGGACTACAAGCAGACACTAGTATACCCAGTACAAAAAAAAAAAAAAAAAAGCTTTCTTAAAAAAAAAACTTTTAAATTTAATTTATTTATTAGAGAGATAGAGAGAGAGAGAGACAGAGAGAGAGAGAGAATGGGCATGCTACCATTGTGGAAGAGGTGGCAGGAAGAATGTAAGAGCCAAATGAAAGATAGGACTCCTTACAATGTACTCTTCCAGATACAGAATGGCCTGGATATCCATGACCTTGCAGTGCCTGGCACTACCTACACAAGACCAGTATAATAGAAGGAAAAGATGATGACATCAAAATAAGAGACTGTTTCAGAGGAGGAGGGGGTATAATGGAGAGTGGAGTTGTGATGGGAAAGTGGAGGGAAAGGAAATTATGGTTTATTGTCTATAATTATGGAAGTTGTCAGTAATTTAAAAAAGAAAAAAGAATGGGTGTGCCAGGCCTCCAGCCACTGCAGGTGAACTCCAGACACATGTGCCACCTTGTGCATCTGGCTTACTTGGGTTCTGGGGAATCAAACCTGAGTCCTTAGGCTTTGCAGGCAGGTGCCTTAACTGCTAAACCATCCCTCCAGCCCAGCTTTTATTATTATTATTTATGTACATACTCAGTGTATAAACAGCACATGTTGGTACCATCCTTACCCTCAATCCCTGTCCCCTACCCCTCTGAAGGGACCTTCCTTGTTGGGGATGCCAGTTATCCCCATGGGGATTGTGGGTCACGCATTGTGGGGGTAGCCATCCATTATGGGGAAGAGGCAATGTCTCTGTGCGTAATGTCCCAGCTTGTGGTTCTAACAACCTTTTCCCCCCTCTTCCACTAATTTCCCTGAGCCATGATGGGTTCATTTTAGGTCTCCAGGGCCCTTTGATTCAGGTGTTCCTCTAAGGACCTGATGAAGGTTCAACTTTTTAGTCTGTCTTTCAGGATATAGGATGTTATGGTACCAGTTCCACTTGGGTCAAGAAGACAACCTTGGGTGTTGGCCCTCACCTTCCACCTACTTACTTTTCCACATTGCTTGAAGTAGTGTGTCTTGTTTGCTTTTAAATATTCCAGGCTGGCTGGCTTGTAAGCTTCAGGGCATTCTCCTGTCTCAGCCTACCAGCTTGCTGCAGGAGGTCTGGGGAGCCAAACTCTGGTGATCATACTCACTGAGATATTGCTCCAACCCCAAATTCTGCTTCCTCCCAAGAATCCTTGTAGGATGTGGCTTGCTAAAGGATTGAGAAGCAGTAAAACAGGCAGCATCCTGGGTAAAGCGACCCAGATGTGGGTTTGAATCATGACTTGCCCATCCCATGACCATCAATGAATAACTGTCTTTTCCTAAGGCTCCCTTTTCTGTAAAATGGGGTAAGAGTAGCACCATGGTTAGATAGGAGGTAGTACTCATCAGATGTTACTAACCCTAACCCTTTCCTCCCACAAGCTGCTATTGGTCAGGTCCTTTCTGCCAGCAATGAGAAGCTAGGGCAACACATGGGATTCACCATAGTGGGTTGACATCAGTGTTTAGGGCTTGACCTCCCTTGCCATATGTCCTTGGATCAGTGTTGATCTTCTTAGAGCCTTATTTTCCTTGTCTGTAAAATGTGACTGATCATAATTTTGAATTTGAGTTCTTAAGGCTGGGATACAGAGTAAATGAGAAAAATACATACGTGCAGGACTGGCCAGATGGTTTGCAGGACCCAGTGTAAAATGGAAATGCACAGCCTCTTGCTTAAAATTATTAAGAATTTCTAGGGGCTAGGGATGTAGCTCATTTGGTAGAGTGCTTTGTCTAGCATGCAGGAGACCCTGGGTTCAATCCCCAGTACCAAATAAACCTAGGCAGGGTAATACATGCTTGTATTTCCAGCCCTCAGGAAGTGAAAGCAGGAGAATTACAAGTTCAAGGCCATCCTCAGCTACTCATTGAGAGCCTGTTTCCAACCAAGCAAATACCTCCTAGGTATGACAGCAGCCTATGAAGTCATTGTGGCTCTTCTAAGCCCAGGGCCTATGAGTCTGCACAGAGCAGTGCTGTAAGGGAAGACATAAAGACATGCTGCCTGGCATCATAGTAGCCCCACTCCCAGTTCCCCTAGAGTCTGTTCCTTCAAGAGATAACCATCTTCTCTTCAAGGTAACGTTTATGGGTAATTTCACAGCTGCAGTTGAGTCTCTTTGGATGAATAACAAACCATCCTAGTATTTGCTGATGTAAATCCATTACACTTGATTATTTTTCATGATTCTGTGTGGGAAGAAAGACTCCCCCAAGGTTTCACTTTGGTCAAGGTCAGCTGGCCACCAGGTCCAGCTGTTGGTTGGGCCTCTGTTCTTTTTTGTGTAACCTCTACAGTGCATGTGTGGAGATCAGAGGACAACTTTTGGGTCAGTCTTTGCCTTTCCACCTCATTTCAGACAGGGCTTCTCTTTCTTTGGATCTCGCTCTGCTGTTTTCTCTGCTGTGTTCACTGTGGGCTTCTGGGAAATTCTCCTGCCTCTGCCTCCTATCTCATTGTCAGCTTGATAGGCTAGAAGAAGCCAACCACAGCTTCCAGCTTTTTACAAGGGATCTGGGAAGAATTAAATTCAGGTGCTCAGGCTCAGCATCTCCCAGCCCAAGGAAGTTATTTTCATGTCCGAGGTTTAAGTTTCCTCATTGAAAATGGGAGGGCAATCATGCTTACTTCATAGATTTCTTCTGAGAAGTAATGGTTAGTACATCTAGCATAGTGTGAAATAAAGCACCTAGAATAGTGCCTACATGATAATGCAATAAAAACACTGTGTACTTGTCAGCCCTGAGCACTAACAGGAAGGAAGAGATCAAAGCTTTATATAATCACAGGGTCTTTAGCATAGTACACTTTCTTGTCATTTAACCCTCTAAATCACTGGGAAGTTTATCAAATGCCTTACATGCTTTTGTAACTTATTCATTCTCTGACCATCCAGGCAAACAAGTACCCAAAGTTCTCTGAACTTTGTCTGAAGTTCATCACTGAGATGTTGGGGAAATTCCATGCCTTCCAAGTATGTACTATCATCTGACCTTACTCTGAAAGGGACTTGAGTACAGAACAGGTGTGACTTTCTGGGAGAAGGCCTTTCCAGATCTGCCAGTACAGTGTCCCTCACGGAAAGGCAGCTGATGCACATGAGTCACACAGCCCCTGCCTTCCTGAGAGTTCACTAATTGTCCCAGAAGTTCTTCTTGACTCATTTTCAGGATTTGCAACAATCAACATAGCATTCATGTAGGAACTAAAACAGAGCTGCATGGCTATACAGATGTCAGCAGCACCTCTTGTAACATTAAGTTCATCCTAGTATTCTCTTCCAGAGGAGCAGGTGTCTCTTAACTCCTTAGAATCACCAGGGATTCTGGCTAAATGTTGGAATCCTTGGTTCCACTTCAAGGTGTGAATCAGAACACCTAGGGCAAGGGTCCTGGATTCTGTCTTAAATGCCCTTAGTGACATCAGTGTCACTTGTAGAGGTTCAAATTGTCTTTTAAAATTTTTTCCCAAAATTGTCTTAATAGTTATATATGTAGAGAGCTGTAATAGGCAGTAAAGGAAGCAGGAATTGTTCTAATGTTCACTCAAGGATGAAGGCAAGGTTTGGCAAATTAGACCTGGTGTACCAATTTTAGCCCACTGCCTATTTGGTATTAGGTTTTGTTGTTGTTTCTCTGCTTGATTTTGTTTCTGTGTGTATATTTTTTTGGTACTGGGGATTGAACCTATGTCCTCATGCATGCTAGAAAAACACTCAATCCTTGAGTTATAGCCCCTCAAGTCACTTTCTTAGTTTTTTTTTTTTTTTTTTTTTTTTTTTGCTTTTGCAAGGTAGGGTCTTGCTGTAGCCCAGAGTATCCTGGAATTCAATATGTAGTCTCAGGCTGGCCTCAAACTCACAGTGATCTTGCTACCTCTGCCTCCCGAGTGCTGGGCTAAAGGTGTGTGCCACCATGCCCAGTGGAGAGAAAGAGAGAGAGAGAGGGACAGAGAGAGAGAAAGAATAGGTATAACAGGGCCTCGAGCCACTGTAAGTGAACTCTAGATGCATGCACCACTTTGTGCATCTGGCTTTACCTGGGTATGAAGGAATCGAACTTGGGTTGTTAGGCTTTGCAGGCAAGTACCTTAACTGCTAAGGCATCTCTCCAGCCCCCTTACTTTTCATTTTGAGACAGGGTCTTACTAAGATGCCCAGGCTGGCCCTGAACTTGTGATCCTCTTGCTGCAGCCTCCTTAGTGTCTCTAGGCTGCAGATTAAGTTTTGTTGGCACACACAGCAGTTCAACATACTATCAGCAGTTGCTTTTGCACTGCAGCGGCAGCATCCGCTTGTTATGACAGGCTGTGGGGCCCACAGAGGCACAGATATCTACTATTTGTCATTCCAACCAAAAAGATACTAGGTAAGAGACATGACTTCAGACCTGGGCAAACTCGGAGTTATAACTAAGACCCTCAATAACTCATAATTTAAAAAATAAACCACCAAAGAAGAGGGGAATCAGAGCAGCAGCTGGAAAATACAGGCCCCCAAGTATAGCCATTTGAGTTTGTGAAATAAGTACGTTCAAGATGATTATATAGCTTTACTAGAAAAAAATATAGACCTTGCTGAAAGAACAAGTCAGTATGAAAAAAGGGGGGAAATTCAGATTTGAAATACACTTAAATGCAACTTTCAGAGATGAAAAGAATGGAATGAATGGACTGAAGTAAGGCATCACCAATGTGAGAGAAGTCACCTGGAGTCTGTTAAACACAGGTTCCAGGGCCCAGCCTTGGTGCATACTGATTTTGCAGGGCTTGAGTGGAGCTGTGAATCTGCATTTCTAGGAAGAGCCTAGGGATATTGGTGCTTGCTGATCTGTGGACCGTATTTCTGGTATGAGCGAGCCAGCTGACAGACACAGCCAGAGGAGAAGTTAGCAAACTGGGAATCAGTTGTAGGGGAGAAACAAAGAGAGGAAAAAAGACAGAAGAGGCAAGAGGAGAAGGGAAGGAGAGAAAAAGCAGATAGATAGAGGACAAGGACAGAATGAGGCTGTCCCACCATTGTCTAACAGGAATTCTACAAAGAGGCAATGAAATGAGTGATGGAGAAGCCATGCTCCAAGAGATATTGGTAATATTCCAAAATTGAAGAAGCACAAACACTGAACCAGCTAAAGACAAAGCCACACCAAAGTGCTTCATGGTAAAACTTTGGAAAGCCAAAAGCAAAGATGCCTTAAAGCTCTCTTTCCTGGGACTTGAGAGATGGCTCAGCTGTAAAGGTGCTTGCCTGCAAAGCCTAAGTACCCAGATTCTCTTCCCCAGTACCCATGTAAAACCAGATGCACAAAGTGGTGCATGTGTCTGGAGTTTGTTTGCAGTGGCTGGAGGCCCTGGTGTGCCCATTCTCTCCCTCTCTCCCGTTACCCCGCTTGCAAAAAATTAAATAAATAAAAAAGGGAAAACAAAGTACTGATTACAGACTTCCAGTCAAAGTAATCTATGCCAGAAGACAGCCAAGTGTAATGTCTTCTATCCCGAGAAAACAACATTGAACCTAGAATTATATACCCACTCAACTATCACTAAAGATTAAGAGCTATAAATAAAGCCTGTTCCAGACACGTCTCACACTGAAAGAACTCCATATTTGAATAAGAGGGAAATTGAACCCCTAAGGAAGGAGTGGATACAAGAAACTATGTTGAACAAGGAAGCTGGTTGATATAAATAGGGCTTAGCCACTGGGAGGTTAGAAGAGCAAACTAAAATATTAGACAACGAGAATATGAAAGTCACAGGCAGGAAGATTAGAGGTTAAGCATTCTAAAGTTCCTGTGTTATTTGAGAAGAACCTTGTTGTGTTAGGTTTTACTTTTTATTTGCTTATTATATAGAAACTTTATTTTTTTTAATTGAGGCAGAGCTTTATTCAGTGGCAAAAGAATGAGAAGGGAGTTTTACTTACACATCAGCTCCTCAGCTCCTGGGAAGTTGAGAAGAATTCAAATGGAGTAGTGAAGGAGAGAGAGAGAAAGACTAAAAAAGGAAAATATGGGGCTGGAGAGATGACTTAGCAGTTAAGTCATCTAAGCGCTTGCCTGGGAAGCATAAGGACCCAGGTTCAATTCCCCAGTACCCATGTAAGCCAGATGCACAAGGTGGCACATGTGTCTTGAGTTCATCTGCAGTGGGCTGGAGGCCCTGACATTCTCTGCCTCTCTCTCTCTCTTTCTCTCTTTCTCTTGCTCTCTCTTAAATAAACAAATAAATAAAATAAAAAGGGGGAATTGCTTTTCTGGGACTAGGCCGCAATCTTCTAAGCACTTGGATATAGTATCTTATCTCTCTCCTTGCCCTGTTTTCATAGTTGGTTGTTTCTGGACAAGATGGCCTAGAAGGAGGAGGAAAGAGAATAGTCAAGTCTAGGTTAAGTTAAACCACATTACCAAACATTTATCAAATAATCCACATGTCTACATGCAGAACAGCACAGAGTCTGATTCAAATACTATGGCAACACAGGAGACAGACACTATGATGTAAGGACAATCATTCATCAGGATGGGCAGGCTCAAGTGATGAGTCAGTGTAGAAACTTTATTTTTTAGTATTTTATTTTTTTATTTATTCATTTGAGAGACAAAAAGAAGGAGGGAGGGGGAATGGACATGCCAGGGCCCCTAGCCACTGCAAAGAAAATCCAGAGACATGCACCACCTTGTACATCTGGCTTACTTGAGTCCTGGGGAATCTAACCTGGGTCCTGTGGCTTCGCAAGCAAGTACCTTAACCACTAAGCAATCTCTCTAGCCGAGAAACTTTATTATTATTTTGTACTTCTTTTGTTTGCTTATTTGATTTTGAGTCAGGGTCTTACTATAGCCTAGGCTGTCCTTAAACTCATGGTGATCTTCTTACTTCAGCCTCCCAAGTGCTGGGGTTAAAAGTATGACCCGCCATATCTGGCTTCTTTTATATTTTTTCATAACAACTTTTTATTTTTTAAATATTTTTTTATTTATCTGCCAGGCATGGTGGCGCACACCTTGAATCCCAACACTTGGGAGGCAGAGGTAGGAGGATTGCCTACTCATGTTTGTTACCAGGGCCTCTAGCCACTGCAAACGAACTTCAGACACATGTGCCATTATGTGCATCTGGCTTATGTGGGTTCTGGGGAGTCAAACCTGGGTCCTAAGGCTTCACAGGCAAGAGCCTTAACTGCTAAGCCATCTCTCCAGCCCCCAACTTTTTATTTTTTAAAAGCAAGGTTTTCCTATGTATTCTGGATTGACCTCAAACTCACCGTGTTGTCAGGCTGGCCTCATACTTATGATTCTCCTGCCTCAGCCTACCCAATACTGGGATTCCTGGCATGACCACCACACCTGGTTTATAGCAACATATTAAAGAAAGAAAATGCCTGGGCTAGAGTGAGACCCTACCTCAAAAAAAACAAAACACACAGCCGGGCGTGGTGGCGCACGCCTTTAATCCCAGCACTCGGGAGGCAGAGGTAGGAGGATCGCCGAGAGTTCGAGGCCACCCTGAGACTACATAGTTAATTCCAGGTCAGCCTGGGCCAGAGAGAGACCCTACCTTG